>QAXK01001184.1:0-15158 GCA_004335735.1 Chlorella sp. KRBP
ATTGCAGCAACCTGCCGATCTGTGTTCAAGTGCCGTCTAGTTTATTGGGATGGTGAGCAAAATTAACGAAGATAACTCATGACATACGATGATGTAGGGTCAATTTGTCCCTCAGGCCTGCAACTGAGCGTTGACTTGTGATAGCAGAGCAGGAGCTTGAGTGGGTCAAAGACATCACACACTGGGTCAAACATCAGACAGAAGTGCTGATTTGTGGCTGTTGCAGTACATCAATTCTTTCAAAATCATAATAGCACTATCTTCACCCTACAGCATACGCTGTTCGACGCTCTGCTGGTCCAGCTGCGCAACAAGACTTCAGCGATCAGCATGCATTCCCGCACGCACAGAGCTGTTGCGAGATGCTGTTCCGCAATCATGTTACTAAGCCTGTAAGTAGACTTGCAAGCAAACGTGGCGGACCTATGATCCAGCAGTGCTGGAGACCTGATGGTGCCTGCAGCTGTACAGATGTGTCAGCCTAATCACGAACAGCTTCAGGATGCCGCTGCCTGAAGTTACAGCATGCTGTGATAAGAATTGTTCAAGACTTCAGACGTCCGAGTTCTTGTTGCATAGCCAGTGCATCTGGGGGCATGAGCATCAACTTCCTCTGCCGCTGCTGCTGCTGCTGCTGTTGCAGGGTGGCGTCATCATCTGCACAGACATGTACAGACAAAGTCAAGAACGGCAGGGAGACAGATGGTGAGAGCCTTCAGATGATCAATACATCTGAGCGCCAGAGTCGGCTTCCATCAAGCGACACAGTTTCATGCAGTCATGGGGGAGAACTTGAGCTGATCAGCATGATTTGAGCACATGCTCACATCCGTGCCTTCTGCTGCTGCTGCTGCTGCTGTTGCTGATGCTGCAGTGGACTGCGGGGGTGACACCTGCACGCCCTGCCTTACCAACAGGAACTGCCTCGCAAACAGCGACTGCCTCAGCGCACGCTGCACTAACGCCAAGTGCCAGGAGCCCCCAGAGTGCTACAACAAGGTGGGACCCAGGGGCTCAGGCACAGGCCTGCTGATCCAGCCAACAGGCTGTGGTGTGCGGACATGTTAGAAGGGCATCATGGTGCTTGATGTGTTTGACAACAACAAAAACCACACCTGTACCTGCACACGTGCCTTGACACATGGCTGCAGGTGAAGGACCGGCGAGAGACTGATGTTGACTGGTGAGAGCTTCAAAGTTGAACTGCTAGTAGTGACTACTAGTAGCCACTGGTGATGAGCCTCGCCGCTACTAGTGATCGGCAGCTGCTGAATCAAGGCAGCAGTATGATGCCAGCAGGCCGTGCTGCACGCCCCTCCTATACACCCAGATCACCCCCTTTCCTAAACATGCTCACTGAGTGTGGCAGCTTCAAGCGCCTGACACTGTACGCCCTGCTGTTGGGTCTGGCTGCAGTGGAGGCGGGGAGTGCTTCCAGGGCTGCCTGGTGGACAGGGGCTGCAAGGGGGGCGTCGGCTCATGGTGAGCATGCCGCATCCAGTCGGACTGCACAAAGCAGCAGCAGCAGCAGCAGCTCCACTTCAGAGCTCAATGAGAATTGTGCGTTCCAAGCTGTATAACTGAGTACCACTGGCCCAGTGACTGCCAGCCTGCTGCGGTATGGTGCTCATGAAACTGTAGCCGTTATGCATACTGATGGTGCTGCTGTTCTTGCTGCTGCTTGCAGGGACTGCCGGTGAGTGCACTGCACCGGATGCCAGTGTACAGAGGTGCAGGGCATGTCCAGTTCTGCCAGGTTCACCTCGGCTGTGGCAGCAGCGACCAATGAGCGCTGCATGCAGGCATTCAGGCATTATGTCACTCGACCCCCCTCTTTTTGCCACGTCACACCCTTCAAGTCACATAGATGATGATACCACCGCCCTAACTTAGGCGCGCCTGAGGCCGGGTGACCTTACTGGCAGCCGCACCGATCACCACGGTGATTGACGGATGGGCCTGTGTGTTGCTGTGCAGGAGTCGCAACTGCTCCAACGGTGTGTGTGTTGAGGCCACCAGCTGCTACAACCTGGTGCAGGACGGCATTGAGACAGGTGGGCACTGGCAGGCCCTTGACCTGCGTGCATGTGGCATGCTGCACTGCAATCAATAGTTGGTTCAGAAAGGCACGCATGCCAATGCATATGCTGTCGCAGCCTGCAGGGCACATCCTGTGCGGGGCCCTCAGGCAGCACTGAGTGACTCTGTAGTCTTTCGTACTGATTGAATCAGTACCGCAGTGCGCTCAAGTGCCCGCCATCATGACAAATAGCAGCATCTTCGGGTGCTGTCACAGGACTAAGCTAGTCTGGCTCACGGGCTCCCAGCAGCAGAACGTGCACACCACTAGTTTGCTGACTGGATTCAACACACCCTGTTGCCAGCATGTTGCATGGCATGCATGTCTGGTTATCAGACGGCTGTGTGTTGCCCCTGCAGACTGGAACTGTGGTGGTGGGGCCTGTCAGCCCTGTGGGGGCAGCATGACGTGCAGCAACGGGGGTGACTGCAGGTCAGGCTCATGCAGTAACGGGCTGTGTGCAACACCCGCAACCTGTAGCAATGGAGTGCTGGATGCAAGAGAGGGAGGTGAGGAAGTCACCAGCCCTTGTCAACAGACACAATCAGGTCCTGCTCTTGCTGCCAGCAGTGCCAGTATGCTTGCAGCAGTGGCTGCCACTGTAGTACAGCAGGTTCACTGGCAGATTGATTGGTACCAATGTCGCAGCCGGCCATGACCTGGCTGTCACAATCACCAGGCGATAGCTTGGCAAGCCACTTTGAAATCGACTTGTCAGTTTCAAACAGCGACCTCACCTAGTAGGGTCGCCATTGGGTCCAGTTGCTTCAACAACCCGCCAGTCCTGACTCAGGGTCGAACCCCGCTGCCTGCACCTGCAGCTGCTGACTGTGGGGGCCCCTGTGCTCTGTGTGGCACCGGGCGCACCTGCAACACAGCAAGAGACTGCCTGAGCAACACGTGCACCAGCGGGCGCTGTGTGGAGGCAGCTCACTGCTACAACAAGGTCAAGGACGGACGAGAGACAGGTGTGTGTAGGGAGAGCCGGGGAGGGGGAGCACAGGAGCAGGGGCGGGCAGGCGCATGCCAGTGGGTGAATGAGTGGGCATTACCAATGCGTGACGCCTGGAATGGTGGGCGAAGAGCGGGAGGAATGGAAGTGGTGGGTGGCTGCGGTCATTGGGGGAATTCTTTTCCTGGTTGCCGAACAATGAGTAATCAGTCAACAGTGCCATCGGAGGCAGCAGATGTAAAGCTTTCGTTGTATGTGTTGCCACCATGACAGTGTGCTGCTGCTGCTGCTGCTGTTGCTGCTGCTGCCACACTGGCTATGCAGATGTGGACTGTGGAGGCGGCGCCTGCAATGCAGCATGCGACAACGGTAGAGCATGCAAGGGTGCATGGTGCGTTGCCGCTTCCCGCTTCCTTAGACAGCAATCATGTTTGATACAGTACCATGCGACTTGGTGGCAGCTGCAAGCAGTGGTACAGTGCCTCCTGTCTAGGTCACATTGCATTGCGAGCCCATTTGTTGCACACAGCACTGGTTTGCACACCTACAGTGTAGCGGACTTGGCTCTTGTAGCAGGGATATCTGTCACAGAAAAAAATGATTTCAGACCGCCAGACACACACCAAGCCTGCAACTTGGCCCCGCCCTGTCCCGTTGCAGGGATTGCAAGAGCAGGATCTGCCAGGCAGGGATCTGCGTGGCCCCACCACCACCTCCCCCCAAGCCCTCTTGTACCGACGGCATCCTCAACAATGGGGAGACGTCAGTGGACTGTGGCGGGCCCAACTGCCCAGCTTGTGGTGGTGGCCTCACGTGCTACCAGGACAGCGACTGCGGGTCAAAGTACTGCATCATCACATAAGATATATGATGACGTCATGATGATGTCATGAAAGTGTGGCCAACAGTGGACCATGTCCCCTCAGAGACTCTGCCAGGCAAGCAGATAACGTGACCTGTCAGACTGAGCTGTTGACTCGCGTCAACAAGCACGTTGAGAGACTGCTGCAATGGTGGTGACAGCTTGAAGTCTGGCCCAGCAAATTGTCGTCACTCACCGTGGGCCGGGCCAGTTCTGACCCGCAATGCACGGGGCATAGGGCATGCTGAAGTGCAGGGCCAGCACACTGTGAGGCTCACAGGTGTGCGCAGCAAACTCCGTGGCTGCTTGCCTGTTCACTGAGGCTGCTCAAGGTGCAATCTGCATGGGCAGTTATCGCCCTGATCAGCCTGAGTCTGAGACTCTTAGTTGAACCTGATCATGGCACAAGCATGTTGAATCATAACCCAGCTGGCAGCCCTGGATCCAAGCTATGTTCTCACTGACAGCAGTGTTGTCGGTGTTGTTGTTGCTGCTGCTGCTGCCTTGTATTGTTGCCTGCATTCCATTGTTGATTCTCTTGCATTGTGAGGCCCTTTGTACACTGGCATGATGTACTGGCCATAATCACACGGCGGTACCTTTTGTGCTGCTGATGTATTGCTGCCCGGCAGTGAGCACTGAAAGTGCTGTGGGCTGGCTGTCAACTCAGTTCTGCGGTCCTTGCCTCGTCTGTCGTTGCATATGCGTGGCTTGCATGCTGTGAGCTTGTCCCTTGATTCACTTGTAGTTTTTGCTTGCCAGGGTTGCTTGTCTGTGAGCCCTCTCCGCTGCCTGCCTGTCACACTTGGCTGACGCCAGCGAATGAGTCTGAGAGGGTCTAGGGTACTACCGTCAACCCCGGGTTGAACCCTAGTAGGACTTTCTCAGTTGAGGTTTCAAACTAGGCTATGCAATATGGTGCAGCTTCATGGTTCCCTGTGTTACACACGCTGGCAAGCAAGCCGGGGTGCCAGACAAGCCGTGTGTGCAGGTTCACCATACAACTGCGCATTCCCAGAGAGATATGTAGCTGTCGTTGGCATTTGCATGTGCATCATCATCTATGGCATTTGCATGTGCATCATCATCATCACATGTGTCTTGCCTCTTGATGCTGGCCAGCGGCATCGGCGCTGCTGCATGCTCTACTAGAGTATGTGTGACTGCAAAGTGCCGTTGCCAACACGGCACCTGGCACATGCTGCACTGTCTTGCAGTCACTATAGACGACATTTGGCCTGACTTGAGTCAAGTTGCTATTGTTCACGAGGCTTGGCTGCCACGACAGCGGAGGTGTGCTTGCAGATCTGCCACATCAAGCGTACTGAGCCCTGCACAAGCCTTGTGGTGAACTCCATTGTCGACAGTGTCCAAGTGCATGCCTGGTGCAACTCGTCACCCGGTCATTGAGCCTCAGGACAGTCCTGTTGCATTCAATGCGGCATGTTGGCTTGCCACGTGTTGTGACCCTATCTACTGCTGTTGCTGTCAGAGTGCCTTCGACATTGCCGTTCTGACGCTTTGATTAGGGACTGTTAACCTGTAGGCTGTGGTAGGTGCATTCTGCATATCTGAAACATCTGCTGTTGGGGAGGCACAGTCCGTTGCACCATGGCATGCAGTCACTCAGTGTGGCCATGCTGCCCTGCCGATACTGTGTAACACAGCGGTCAGTGTAAAAGGAACATGCATGCAGGTTACGGTGCTGTCATCTGCAATGAAGATGCCATCTGTCCAGACCACACCAAGAGAAGCTTCAGCAGCCGCAAGCAAACGCAGCAGCTGCTGGATCGCAGCTGGCTCTCCCCCTAGGGCAGCAGTGGGCCCCTGGGCCCCTGCTTGTGACCAGAGAAAGGCCTGTGTTACATGAGGACTGTTGTGCCATCAGGGACGTATGCTGACGCCCCCTGCCAAGTCATAAACCAGCTGTGCCACCTCCTTTGCTAGCCCATCTGCTGTTGCCTGGCTGCTGGCCTCTGCATACACGCGCACTGCATCCTCTGTGCCTGAGGGGCGGGCAAAGGCTCGGCCCTGCGGGTACTTGGCAACAGCAACATCGATGGCAGTCTGCAACCCTGCACACCAACAAACAGCAGCACAGCACAACACAGCATGGAGGTTTGGCACAGGCTCTGTAATGTGTGTGATCCTACACCACAACAACCAGCATGCCTTCAAATCACACAGCACAGGCTTGTTTTGTGCTGCAGGCCATGCACAGCACAGCACAGCATGGCGGGTTGGCACAGGCTGTGCACGGACTGGTCTGCAAAGACCTGAGCACCATAGGACTGTGCATGTTGAGAAGCAATCTGCGCCCGAATACCCCAAGTACGAGTCATCTTACCTGCTGGTGTGACGCACTTGCGCTCTGCGTCAGTGGTGGTGATGGCTGTCCTGTCTGCCACCACCAGCTTCAGCTGCCTACTGGGCAGGTCCTGGTACAGCGCCTGACAAGGGCAGGGCAACACAGCATACGCATCAGACAAACAGGAAAGCTGATCAGCTACGTGTGGCCCCTGGTTGCACATGCATACACCTTCAGAGACTCACAGAAAGGCAAAGCGATGCAGGTCAAAGTGACACCAAGGGCAAGCACCATGCATCAAACACACTTCCCGGGTCAATACATATGGAACACGTATGCAGACACCAGCACTAAAAAGCAGGAGACTCCACCAACACATACTTTCACGCAAAGTGACATAAAGTAACATCCACAATGCATGGCCAGTTTAATGACTGGTTGTGCAAGCCAGCTAGCCAGCAAAGCCCACCTGCCAGTCAGTGAGGCTGGTCCCGCTGCGCAGCACGGCACAGCACAGCAGCAGCCCCGACAGCGCGTCACCCACAGCCTGGTTCATCAGCCGACTCACGGCCAGCAGCTGCAGGATGGACACCTGTGCGTGGAGTATGGGGGTGTGCGGTTGTGGTGGTGGAGTGAGGTGGGTTCCGAAAACAACAGCATGGGATTTGCACAGGGCATGTACACGCCATAGGGGGGAGAGCCAGCTGCAGGATGGCTGACGGGTTACCATGATGATGCAACATGTCTCATCAGGCACAGGAGTGATCTTCAGAAGCTTCACACAAGCGTGTTGACACAAGAGTTACAATCAAATAATCAGAGTAACAGTAAAGGGATCAGGACAAAGTGTGTGTAGAGTCTGAGGCTTCTTATCAAAACAGCTCACACCGCCCCCACCTGTTCTGGGTCCATGTCCTGCAGGCGCTGCAGCAGTGACGGCTTGAACAGCACTGTGCCATGCCCGTTGGCCTCAAAGTAGATGCCGATGTCAAAGGCCTTGGCCTCATGGTGCAGGTACTTCACACCTGGGGGCGTGGAACATTCATTCCCATGATGGGAGAGAAAGAGTGGGGGCATAGACTTGGAGTTGGTGTGTTAGGTCAGTCCAGTCTAGCAGAGTGCACTCCCACATGGGTAATTGAACTTCATACTTTGCAGGTATTTCACCCCTGGGATTGAGGATTCATATTCAGATGATGGGAGAGAAGGAGTGGGGGCAGTGGGCTACACTAGCCTAGCAGCCTGCACTGCAGCTGCTGCAGTCTCACATGGATGAATGAAGTTGCTGTCTGGTGGGATAAGGAAGTTGGGAGTCAAATCGATCGACCTCTTGGGTGCCTCACTTCTGTGGATGTGTTGGGTGCAAACATATGCCCAGCAGACAATGCAAGCGTGTGGAGCGGGAGGAGAGTGGAGAAAAACAGACCAGCAGCATTCCATGAGTAATGTGCCTGGCAGGTTTGACCGACTGCCTCTCACCTGTGTTTGTGCAGCCGACCTTGAGGCCCAGTTTCTCTGTCAGGTACTGTGTTGAGGCCCCGTTTGCGTATGCTGTCTGCACGACACCGATCTGTATGCTGTGTGCAGTGCCTGCGGGTGCGTGTGCCAGCAGCCCCCGCAGGTATACAGCAGCCAGGGCAGCGATCTTGTCGCCGTCCAGCAGTACAAAGGTACCGCTGGGGCTGCAGGAAAGGCGGTACACCGGTGGGTACACTATGACAGAGCCAGTTCAAGCAGCAGAAGCTATGTGACAACAGCACATGAACATGTCATCGCAGCATCATGATTACATTTGCTTTTTTTTCAAACAACAAGCAGGGCGTACCTTTGTGTGAAGAAGACAATTCTGTCAGCATCACCGTCCAGGCTGGCGCAGATGGAGCCTGCAGGGACCTGGTCCATGCCTGGCAGCACAGCACAGCACAAGGGACAGCGCAGCACACGGGACAGCACAGCATGTAAGACAGGAATGCACAACAACAGTGCAGCAAAGGGCAAGGCATTATCAGGCCTTTGGCTGAGTATAAACTTGCCGCATCTGTAGATACGCACTTTGAGGCTGCACCAGACCTCACAACTGCCACCAGCTATGCCTGAACACAGATTTCGTCCACCCCCACTACCCCAATGGACACCCTTCTCAGATGCACCGAGCTGCGTGTCAGTCATAGTCTTTGTGCATCATGCAGTTTCCACAGAGAGCCTATCGACACGCACCTGCAGGGTAGGTCTGCTCCTTCTGCACATAGTCAGCCCCACACAAGTGGTTCAGCCACCCATCGCCTGTGTTGTACAACACCAGCTGCAGCCCCAGCTGCTGCAGCTGCGGCAGCATGTGCTGCAGTTTCAGCGCACCAACGCCGTTTGCACAGTCCACGTGCACAGGCTGCTGCGGGGTGGATGCACCTCTGCTGAGGTTCCTGTAGCTCTCCAGTAGGTTCGTGAAGTAGCTGGCCTCCTGTACTGCATGGTACTGGTTGTAGGTCTGCACACAGAAGTGGAGCTCTGGTGTGGACACCACCCCAACGTCCATGAAGTGTGCCCCGACAGCCAAAACCCCGGCGCGGCAGGCGGCCAATAAACCCTCGCCGCTGGGGCGGGTGTCACGGCCGATCAGGACCGTGGCCCGGCCTGCTGTTGCTGCTGCAGCGGGGGCAGTCTCAGCATCGATGCCATTGGCGCTGCTGCTGTTGGTGCTGGCTGAGTTGCCGGTTGGTGGTGCAGGCGTGGTGCTGTTTGAGAGGGCGATGACAAGGGCTGCGAGCTGCTCGTCTGTTGCTGCTTGTGCAAGGGCTGTGGCGTGAGCCTCCCAGTCTGGTGCCAGCATCTCCCCGCTTGGCTCGACCAGCTTGACACCGTTGTCTGCTTCAGGGTTGTGAGATGCGGTGATCATGACGCCACATGCCTGCGTGTCAGAGTGGGAAGAGGGGTGGTAGGAGGGGCGTGGGCAGGGGCATGACGTGGCGCATGACACCACATGCACATGTGAGCCTTCTTTATGATTGCCTGTTCCCCACAGGTTCAAAATAGAGGCTTCCTACTGACACGGTCCAGCGAACTCCACAGTGGCAAGGTACTTGTGTCTATTGCTATTCCGGCACATGCCCACCCCTGCACACCCACCCGCACTCCTACTCGACCTAAACTGGCAACTGACACTCAACCAAGCACAGAAGGACCCTCTCAACATATACCTGACCGGTTGACTTGGCACGAAGACCTATCAGCAGGCCACACCGGAAGACGGTGGATGCCAACAGAGATGCTTCTGCCCTGAAGCCTGCCGTGCCATAATTTGGCTGGAAGTTTGGGGGCTTGGGATATGCAGCGCTTGCAGCCTGCAGGGCTGCTGCATCCAATGTGATCATAGCGAAAACCGGACTGCAGCTCTTTCTGGCCAGTAGTAGTCGAGGAAAGGTCCTGCCTCTGCTGATCAAATGCACAGGGTCAAGATCTGCAACAGCCTTTGCGAAGCAGGAGTATTTGGCGTTCCGAGACGCACTACATGGGCTCATCATGAGTGATGACGTGCGTCTTGGTGGCTACCGATGGCTCTGGGGAAGGCACCTGCTGGTCATAGGAGTGTCGTGGCAAGGTTTCTTTGAATTCGTTGCAAGTTGAAGAAGGCTGCTACAGGTCGTCAGACAGGATTTCCGAATTCACTCATCGGCGTTGATATACAAGTTGGTCGTGCAAGGTTTCTTACTGCAGTGGACAGAAAACTGTCCCAACAGTGCTGCACTCAGCGAAGCAGCTAACATGCCTCCAACATCTCCTCGTGGTCTCGGTAAGCTTCCTGGCACCTCTTGAAATGGCTCCTAAGGCTGCCGTGACTGCAGCACTCACGGGACCTCCCTGTGCTGCTTTGCTTCTGCTGGCACAGGTACCCCAATGCTAGCAGGCAAGCTGCCAGAGTCCCCCACGCGGGGAACGGGCTATACATCCCCTCTCAGAGCTTCTCAGCAGTCGATCGGCATGTACAAAGCAGCAGGTATGTGCAGGGACAGCTCTGTCCCCCGGCACAAACAGCAGACCATCAATCCAGCACACGTGCTGACATGTGCTGGTACACTTAACACTTGTCAGCGAACTTTTCTGCAGGTCCTACAGCAAAGCTGGAGCATGTGGCAGAGCGCTTCTCAGCTTTCTACAGCGACCTGGAGCAGGAAAAGCAGGTGTGTGTTGATGCAACAGCAGGAGTTGCAGGAATCCACTCTGGCTGTGCTGACTTGGTCATGGCACTTGTCTGGTGACAACAGGAAAAAACCATGACAGGGATATCTTAAGATGTAGGGAACTGTATATGGAGTCTTTCGTATGCCTATCCTGCCACCCTCAAGGCATCTTGTCCTGCTGTTGTGTACTGAACTGCCTCCTTGCGTGTAGCAACGCAAAATCCAAGAGTCTGCACGCTACCAGACAATGATGGAGTCCATCACAAAGCTGGAGAAGAGTATGGAGGTACAGTCAGTACCAGCAGTCAGCGCAGCACAGCAAATCAGCAGGCACACAGCATGTCAATGGCATGTGCAGCAGTGCTGACAGCCAACACATCACCATGTGACGTGGGCAGTGAACAGCAGCAGCCACACCATGCATGTGTGTGCTTGATCTTGCATTGCAGTACATACTGTACCAAACCCGCAACATGGTTGGCCCACTGGCACTTCACAAGCGTGTACCCTGTGCCACTGCTGACCTGCAGGCTGAAGTGAAGCGGCGCACTGAGGCAGACAAGCAGATACATTCGCATTTTGACTCGGAAATCAAGACCCTGCAGGTGAGGCTTCCATCTGAACCAGTGGTGGACCCAGTAGCCTCCTCTCAGGCTAACAGTACAGAACAATTGACTGCTGTCGGTTGCATGCAAGACATGCCGAAGTCCAGCTGTTCTGTCATGTGTTCTGCAGCGGCTTGCATTGTACACATTGTCATGCTGTGCTGTGTTATGCTATGCTGCTGCAGGAACGCCTGAACAGCAACTATGCTGAGCTGTCTGGCGCCTTCAAGAGCAGCCTGGAGGGCCTGGCGCGCACAGTGCAGGACCTGCACACCATCATCAAGTAAGGCCCGCCTGCATGTGGCATGCCCACACGCTAACCTTGTTGACTGTACTGAGAAGGACAGCGCTGGGACTTTCCTGCAAAAGTGTCATGCGCTGGGGAAAACCAGGCCACCAATGAATCGGTGCACGCACGCAAAAGCAGCCGTCGGCAGTGGTGCACTATCTGCTGGTTTTCCTTCCGCACATGCCAGCACAAATGGCGGGAGTCGCGAGAAGTGAGTGGACCCGCATGCCAAGGCCCCTAGTCCTGCTTTTGCTTACCCACTGTTGCTGCTGCTGCTGCTCCCGCCGTTGGGCCTCCTGTGTACTGCCTGTGCTGTCCCGGCCACTGCTGCTGCCGTTGCCTGCCAGGGAGGAGCGTGAGCAGCGGCGTGCCGACATTGAGCACTTGGCTGGCAGCCTAGTGAACAAGGTCAACGAGTGTGTGGCAGCCATTGATGAGGGTAAGCAGGGCAAGCGCTGCAGGCAGCTGCACCAGCAACAGCTTGGCGGGGTGTGTGCTGGATCAGCCCGCTGAGCACATGCATGCATCTTATGGAAGCAGCTGTCACCCATCTCGCTAGAGTAGCCCTCATACATAGGCAACCGCCCACTCATTCATATGCACTGCTGCCTGCTTGTGCATGCGTATTTTGATGCGCAGAGCGTGTGGCGCGTGTGGAGATGGAGACCAAGACTGTGCGCCAGGTTGGGCAGGACCTGCTGCGGCTGCAGGAGCGCCTGGAGACAGAGAAGGGAGCCAGGTGGGTTGGCGGGAGCTCTCCAAGCAAAGGAGCCACAGGCTGTTCTGCTCATAGGGCATCCCCAGCCCAGTGTGGGTGCTGCGCAGCTGCCGCACTAGCTGATGCTGTGCGCTCTTTGCCTGTTGCATCAGCACATGCGTGCATGTTGCGTAGCCTGGCGTCTTCTGCACTATGCTTCATCACAACTACACGGCAGTACCGACTGGCATGTGATGGTGCATGCTCCCCTGGCGCCTGTGTTTGTATGTGTGCCACAGGGAGTCTGATGTGAACCAGCTGCGCAGCGAAGTTCACGAGGTGCTGGGCAACAGGAACATGACAGACGAGAAGTTCCAGGCGGTCGTGCTGGACGAGATTGCGGGCCTCAAGGTGGGTATAGCTAGGTCCAGGGGTTGGGCGCATGGGTTGGGTGTGGGACATGCGGCCATGCATGCAGGACGTTGAGCCTGTGGGGCATCGGTCCAACATGTCTGCATGGTCAACGTCCAGACCTGCCACCTGTCGAAGCGGGATTGAACACAAAGAAGGAGCTGCCCTCAGACACCCTGCCATCTTGTTGCAGCCCTGCGGTGCCTGGGTGGCATCCATTTGCCGCATGGTGCTGTGGTGGTGTACTTACATGCTGGCTGTGCTGGTGTGTGTGTGTGTGTGTGTGTGTGTGTCGCTGTGCAGACGCAACTGGCTGTGGAGCGTGAGGAGCGTGTGGCGGAGGACGACGAGATCGTTGCGGCTGTCAATGACTACACGCGTGCACTGCAGGACGGCCTGCGCATCCTGGCCAACAGCTGATAGAGGGCACCGACCCGCCCAGCAGCAGATGCAGCAGCAGCAGCGGTGGCGGCAGGTTGCGCACAGCTCCAGGAGATTGGCGTGCACACAGTGTCAGCTGCCGGGCACGTCTGCAGCACACATGCTGCCATGGGTGGCAGGGGGGTTCAGGGTAGGGTTGACAAGTTCTGTTCTTGACCAACTGACTAGGCGGAGGGGTGTTATGGACTTACGGGCTGGGAGGGGATCTCCAACAGCTTGTGCTGTCCTGGGAGTATCAAGGGTGGGGCGTCTTGCTTGGTGTGCCTGCTTGCATGGCGAATCAGTCGGGGGGAAATGTGTTGGATTGGGTTGAGGTCAGGGTCTCGCTGACAGCCAAGTGATGCGACACGCGGGTGTGGCCAACCCATGGGTGCTCCTTCATAAAGCATCCATGATGGTGATCCAGTGCAGTCTGTGGCGAGACGTCACAACGGCATGCGCAGTCTTTGCATGCATCTAGCTGCCTACAGGCGCGTTTGGGCTTGTGAGAGAGGGTGTGCTGGATGGGTTGCAGCTGTCCGCTGTCAGCGCCTCCTGTGTCCGCATGCGTTTGAAGCCCGCAGGGGTGCAAACATGGTTTGCCCTGTGGCTGGCTCGTTCGCCATATACAGAGCCCCTGTCCGAGCTGCTAAGCAAGTTGCTGAGTCAAAGTTCATGCAGGCTCGCATGCAGCCTGTCTTCATGTGTCCTCGCATACCTCGGTCGTCTGCGAGCACTTGTCAATGGTATCCTGGTGTTGTGTACTGCCAATGCCCTGTGCTGACAGTCACACATGTATGTTCACCTGCCGCGTTGAGCCTGGTGTTCTGGCTGCAGCTCTGTTCTGGGAGTACGTCCTGTGCTGGCAGGAGCACTGTGTTGCCTTCACTTATTCCTTGCCTTGTGACATGACTCAGCAAGATGCTGGTGATACTGATAGACCACACTGTGCGCTTGTTGGCTGCGGGCAAGTGGATTTTGCCACACAGCAAAGCGTGCTGAGATCAATCAAGGTGTGCTGTCGGCGTCGAGTGCCTGCCTGACGGCACCGCTGACTGTGTAAGGACGCAACTGCGTGCCCCTCAAATGGAGTATTTGTGTGCACTGCAGCTGGCAGCGCCTGCCATTCCTGTCAACATGGGCTGGCACACACAGCGTAGAAAAGACGCTGAGTGTGTTACAGCTTCACTCTGTACACAGTTATCCGGGATGCTGTGTCAGCAACCAACACAAGCACAGGACCAGCATCCTGTGTCTTCGTAACGGCTGGATTACCACCACCGCCAACAGGGGCTGTGGGTGCCCAGCAGCAACAGAGAGCATTGACCTTGCGCTTGTGCTCCTTCTCCAGAAGCAAGCAGGGGCTAGATCTGCTGCTGACACCTGCTGTGGCTCCTGCACCTGTCTGCTGAGCAGCAGCAGCAGCAGCAGGAGCTGCCTCTGCTGCAGCTGCTGACTGTGCTGGTCCTGCTTGTGCTTCTTTCCCCCCTTTCCTGAGCAGGACACTGTCTGTTGCAGCACTTTCAACACTACAATCACCAACTGCAGCATTGCCACCAGCATCATCAGCAGGAGCAGCAGTGAACGCTGCTGTCCAGTCCCACAAAATCAGACGCCCATCCTGGCCCGCAGACACGAGGTACCTGGCCCCTCCCCCCCACGGCATGAACACCACTGCAGCAGCAGGCAAAGTGTGACCACCCAGTGAGGGTCCCAGCCACACGTGACACCCGGGTGAGACTTCAGGTGCCACCTGACGCTGCTGCTGCTGCTGGGCTGCTGCTGCTTTACCCGTGGTGGTGGACTGGGAGGGTTTTGCATCAGGGTCAGCATCAATGACCGCGACCACACCATCCCCACGTGCTACAGCCACAAGCCGCTTCAACACGGCAGCTGGTATAGCTGGCGCCTTGACTGCGGCTGCTGCTGCGCCAGGTGCTTTGCTGCTGCAGCTGCTGCTTGCACCACCACCACTGCCATGACCAGCAGCAGCAGTGGGGTTGCTGTGATGGCCATGAGGCAGGCACCAAGGCAGGGCCAACGCATGCACCATAGGAGGGTTCCACAGCTGTCCATCCTCCTGTGTGCCTGCACTACTGCTCTGTGCCTTTTGACCTCCGCCAGCAGCAGCAGAAGTTGCAAGGCCTGGGTTGTGCTGCATGTTCCAGCTGCTGCAGCACTTTTTTGGCCTGCTGAAGTCCCAGAGTGCCACCCTGTTGTCCACACCACCAGACAGCAGCTGCCAGGGCTTGTGGGGGCCCCTGAACCCTACTGCTGTAGCCATGGGGTCATGGGCGCCTGCAATGGTGCGACAGGGCTGCAGGAGCTGCTGCTGCTTCTGCTTTGGCTGCTGCTTTGG
>QAXK01001186.1:0-18609 GCA_004335735.1 Chlorella sp. KRBP
TACACGTTGTATCCGTTATCCATGGTATGCCCTGTGGTTTGGCCTTGGCCTATCACGTACAGCTGTGTTGCTGACTTTGTCCTCGCACTTGAGTGAAGGCGTCTCCTGCGCTGGCTCTGCTCTGCACTTCACTTGGTTGCGATGGTCTGCTTGCAAGGCCCACGGTGCACGTGCCGCTGTGCCGCTGTAGCTGTCAGCTCCACAATGTGGAGTCCACATGCACCGACGACACGAAGCCAGAATCTCAGATTGCAGCGCGCCGCGTTCCCAAGTCTTCGCAGCTACAGCATCACTCCACACACATCCATGCTTGGCGCGCAAAGCTCCCAGTCTCCCTCTCTGTCTCTCTCGGATATGCAAGCCCGCGTGCCCCGTGGCCATCAATTCTCTCCCCTGCTCCCTCTCCAAACGTCTCTCTCTCTCTCTCACACACACTCATAGCTTAGTCTCACGGGTCCAGCAGGTCCATGGCCAGGCGCTGCTTGGCGCCTTTGCGCGAGGTGCGCCGGTGCTTGCTGGCATCCAGCTTTGCCTCTGTGCGCACGCGGCCGCCCTGCATCGCCTTGGCCTTGCCGTGCCCCTCACGGGCCCGCTTGCCCGCCTGCAGCACACGCTCGTCCGTCGCCTCCCGCTCCTGCACACAAGGCGGCGCGGGTGCACATGGCCCATGTGGAGGTACATGCGGAGGTGCCATGTGGTGCACACGCGCCAGGCACATGCGTCAAGCCTGTGGAACTCACGACGGCCAGCAAGCCAGTCAGGCGGGAGTGACGGCCAGGCTGTGGCCTTGGCCAAACAGACCTTGGGTGCCACACGCTGGCCCTAGCACCAAGCCGCCACCTCTGGCAGCCCACTCCCTGCTGCATGACGAACACGCACCTTGACCTCCATCAGGAACGTGGTGCCCAGTCCTGTCTGCCTGGCTGCCTAAGAGCCAACACCGTCACGCCTGCTTTGCTACATGCTGCTACACGCACCTTGACCTCCATCAGGAACTTGGTGTAGAGGGGGTAGCGCTCCAGGGGTGGGTCGTGGCGGTTGACGGCGCACCCCGGCTCGTGCAGGTGCTGGCAGTCGCTGAACTGGCAGCCGCCCTCGCGCTCGAGCACCTCGGCAAACTCAGGAAAATGCCCGGGCAGCTCCTGCACACGCGCACACACTCACACCACATGACCACCACGATGTGCTAGTGTGTGATTTGAATGCTGTGGCTGCGGGACATCCGACACACGCCTGCAGTCGCCACTAAGGAGGGTATGTCCACACAAGACTGCAAAGCCTCACGCACAAGCCCGTGCAATGCTATGTGAGCGGCAGCGACCGCTCGCCTCACCTGGCTGCTGACACCATCCAGGGAAGGTAGCGAGAAGCCAGGCGTGTCCGCCAGGCGGGCGCCTCCCGGCAACGGGATGAGCGTCACCGTGGTGGTGGTGTGCTTGCCCCGCCCATACTGAGTGAGCTCGCCCACCGTGAGGAAAGACGCACCCGCCGCCGCCTCCCCACTGCCTTGCTGCTGCTGCTGCTGCTGGGAAGAGGAGGTCACGGTGGCGGCGACGCTGGGAGGGAGGGCGATGCTGGTGACGGCAGGCGGGATGGGTGTGACAAAATCGTCGTCAGGGTGGCTTTGGAGCTCATCAGGGAATGGGTAGGGGGCAGAGGCGGAGTAAGGATGGCGCGGTTGAGGGGTAGCGGCAGCTGGCCGGTGGCGGCCTAACCGGATGGCGTTGATGAGCGATGACTTGCCGGCGCCTGCAGGGTGTGCCGTGACAGGTGCGGTGCTGTGCTTTTGGCGGTCACCAGGAAGCAAGTGAGAAAGGAAGGACGAAGCTCTTGCCGCGGCTGTGTGGAGCACGAGATGTGCTCGCGGGATGGTTGCAGTGCAGAGCAGCTTGCGGGTCGAAGGCAAGAAGGCTTGAGATACTTGTGAGTCACCCTGTGGGATGCTGGCATGCAGTACCCACCTGATGGCCCCGCTACCACGGCGGTGCGGCCGGCCAGCGCCTCCACCACGGGCTCAAGCCCTAACCTGCCCTCGCCCATGCAGCTGATGACCAGCGGTTCGTAGCCCCAGGACCGCACCTGGCGCACCAACACGAGGAGCACACATGGCAAGGCAAGCTCACGTGAGCAAGCACGCACATAATACAGGCCTGTTGTGAACGCCATGCGATGATGATGATGATGATGATGATGATTGCACAGGCAACGGCTGGCAGGCAGGGCGTAGGCAGCAACTCTGTGGCTGCACTAGCAGCTGACGTCTGATACGCCTCAGGTGCGGCGTCAGAAGCAGGCATATGGGGGCACGAAACCTCACGCACTGACCTGTTGGATTCGCCTCTGCAGTTCCTCGGGGCTGACCAGGTCGGCCTTGTTGAGCACCAGGCGGAAGGGCACGCCGCTTGCCTCCTGGGAGACGAGGAAACGGGCCACCTGCACCTCCTCAAACTGCACGTGTGCACGCACGCACACCGGTAGTGAGCTCCAGCCCTGCCAAGGCGCCCAAACAGATGCAAGTATCGACGCACACACACGCCAGGCCCGCAGCACACCACACACATTGATGATCATGCGCCTGACGCAAAACGAGCAAACACGTGGAAATTCTTCCTCATCAGATGCGCTGCAACATTCCCCAGCTGGTGCTCCTCCTCCCCAGCCTGTCTTCCCCAGCCTGAGCACGGGCGTGCAGTGCGGCGTGAGATGCGGTGCCACCAGGTGCGAGGTGGGTGCAAGGTGGCTGCGCGGCGCGCCTTAGGAGCTCTCACCGGTGGGTTGTTGAGGGCAAAGACCAGCAGGGCAAAGTCCACGTTGGCAATGGCCGGGTCTGTGAGCTCAGAGTGGCGCGGCAACACCTCCTCAACCTGGGCACAGGGCGACACCGGGCGTGTGCGTCGACCTTAACATATGGCGCGGCCATCTCTGGCCAGCAGATGAGCATAGGAAATCATCGTCATGCACACGACCCTGGGCTACCCCCAGCTCCCCCGCCGCCCCCTCGTGTGTGCGCACGCGTGACACGAGGTGAGCGCCCGCCGATGCACTGCTACCAGCCTTCCCACCGCTGACAGGGCTGCTGCGCCTGACAAGGTCATGCGCCGTCGTGGGCGTGGCGTGTCCTCTGCAGCACAGCCATCCCCCACGCCCGACCCGCCTAGCCCTCTTCCACACGCCTGGGTCTCACGTCTTTCGCAGTGACCTGCCTGCTATGCCAAGCAGCCATGCAGCCAAGCAGCCAACAAGGCAACAAAGGGAAACACGCCAAGGGCCCCTCACCTGCCCTCTCCCCTCCCTCCAGTTGATGGCGCCCACCCGCACGCGGTCCCCCACAAGCACCGTCTGGTTGACCTTTTTGAACAGCGCGCGCAGGCTGCACAGCAGCTGCCGGTGCGGGAGCGTCGACGCCCTGCGCCCCTGCCGCCGTAGCGCCTGCCCGCTGCCATGCCCACTGCTGCTGCTGCTAGTGCTGCTAGTGCTGTGCTCCCCGCTCTCCTGGGGTGCCGCTGCTGGCCGCTCTCCGCCGTACTGCAGGTGAGGGTCGTCCTCATCGAGGATGTCCACGCGCACCATGTTGGAGGCAGCACTCATCACCTGCAGCTCCACGCGTGCAGGCGCAGGTAGGCATGAGAAGGCGTGGATGCGGCTGCACAGCGGCGTCCTGTGGCGGAGTGCACGGCACGCCGACCACGCACCTGGCCCATGACCGTCAAGGGAAGCATGTCTGTGCCTGTGTACGCTGTGGCACCATCGTCAGCATGCTGCGCCGCTGCTGCTGCGACGCTGCGTGGGTGCTGCGGGCTGATGCGCCGCTGGTGCTGCCACGGCGCGGAGAGGGGAGGCAAGGACCACAAGTTCACGGTGTGGACGCAATCAACAGCTGCTCTCCGGCGTCCCTGGCTGAGGCGTGCTGCTGTTGGGGAGCTCGTGGCGTGGCACCTTGGGCACCCTGCGCCGGCCACTGCAGCGGCCCAGCGAGAGCCGTGCGCGCCTGCTGACGCGCTGCGCCGTGCGAGCACCTGCATCCTGCTGACTGTGAGGTCCTCGGTGTGGCGTGAACGTGATGTGCGAGCGATTCGGTTTGTCGTTATGGCGCCGGCGGGCACCAGCACCGCAGCGGACACAGCGATACGCACGCTACCATGGCTTGGACGACCTTATCTCAGCATCGGTGCTTGCCCGGGGCGAGCGCAGCTTCTTCGCGCTGCGTGCCGTCGCTCGCAGAAGCCGCCGGACCTGTGCGGTAAGAGAACGCTCCGATACTCTCCAGTCTCTCCACCTACGCACGCACCTGAACCATTGGCACGCGTGTCTGCTGCGTGCAGGCTGGTGTGCCATGCAGTAGCGGACCGGCGCCCCGCGCGGGGCAGCCGTGAGGACGACTTGGAGCCGTCACAGCCGCGCAGACGCCTCTTTGACAAGTGAGCTGAGTCTGCGTGAGCCTTGCAGCACAAGGCGCCCCCTCTACACACGCTGAACGCGAGGTGCACGACTTGCACGCGTGCAGGGCCCGTGCGGAGGAGGCTCCACAGGAGGGCAGCGAGCAGCCACACGTGCAGCAGCAGGACTCCGAGCGGAGGCCAAGCGCACCACGCAGACCAGGCCGCGGTGGCCGCGGCAGCGCCCCCACACGCGCGGCAAGGCCCGCCTGGGCCACGCGCCCACAGGATGCTGAGAAAGACTCAGCCTTCGGGGAAGACGAGCCCACAAGCACCCTCCAAGGCTCGCAGCAGCAGGTGGGAGGGCAGCAGCGGTGGGCCCGCAGCTGGCAAAACGACGGCGAAGCAGGAGAGGGGGAGGAGCAGCAGGACGACGGCCCCCGCAGGCGTGGCGGGCGTGGAGGCAGGTCCCGCGCCCCACCTAACCCGTTGGAGCGAGGGCGCAGGCGGCTGGGCACGCGCAGCTTGGAGCATGAGGGAGCGGACGGCGGTCGTGCAGGTGAACAGGAGGGCAGAGGTGGGGAGCAGCGGCAGGTCAAGGCGCCGCCACCCTTGCCCAAGCTGCCAAGCGTGCGGCCGCTGACGGATGTGCCAGTGGTGCGGCCTGGGGACACGGACAAGGGCACGTTCTTTGCGCCGCAAATGAGGTGCGAGGGCCTTCTGCGTGGCAGCGCCATGCCAGCATGACGAGGGGCTTCGCGGAACACTATGTAGTGTAGTGCTATGTAGTGCACGCATGGCAGCGATTAGGCACAGGCAGGCTGTGAGTGTGCTGGGGCCACCAAACACGCGTCCCGCTGAGGTGTGGATGGGTGTCAGGCGATGAGGTGTGGATGGGTGTCAGGCGATGAGGTGTAGATGGGTGTGGGACGCGTGTGCTGCAGGTTCGATGAGCTTGGCCTGAGCAAGGACGTGATAGACGCGCTGCGCGCGCTGGGCATCAAGAGGCCCTCACACGTGCAGGTGCGTGCTCGTGGCCTGGCTGTGTGTGTGTGTCGATATTTGCATCTGTTTGGGCGCCTTGGTGGGGCCGGAGCCCAACTACCAGGCGTATCAGATGTCTTGCAACACTCGAGCACGCGAGCCAAAGGCCTGATGCAGGGCGGGTGTGCGTGGGGAGAGACCAAAGCACGCCTGCCCTGACCGCCTGCTTGCCTGCTCCAGCTTGGCGTCAGGCCACCGTGCAGTGCGCCCATACGCTCGCCGCTGTATTGATGATGCGATGCCTGTGATGTGCTGCGTGCCCCGCAGGCGGCGGCGCTGCAAGCGTGGCAGTCAGACTCGCAGCACCTGGTGGTTGCTGACCAGGCGGGCAGCGGTAAGACCCTGGCCTACCTCCTCCCACTGGTGCAGGTGAGCGCTGCAGCTGGTGGCCACTGTGCCCTTCTCTGGTTCTGTTTAGGGGGCTGGAGCACTAGGCGTATAGCTGCCAGTGCTGCTGCTGGGCAGACGAACGTGCACAGGCGGTCCGCCCAGGCAGCAGCCCACGCGCACCACATTGTTTTCCAAATGGTGTGGTGTTGACGTTGGTGCTCGCAGGCCATCCGTGCCCAGGACCAGGCGCTTGGCAAGCCGGGTACCCAGCCCAGGTGCCCCCGCGCCGTGGTGGTGGCGCCCACGGTGGAGCTGGTGCAACAGGTGCGTGTTTGTGTTGTTTTGCATCTGGTTTGGCGCCGCTGTGGGCGTATCAGATCTCCCGCAGCACAAAGGCAAAGAAGGCAGGGCAGGCGAGCAAGGCAGAGAAATCTTGCGGGCGACTGCGGGGGAAGGCTGCAGAGGCTTGGTGGGGGAGGTGCCACCCACCCGCAGGTGCCGAGTGGTGCCACGGTGGTGTCCTGTCATGAGGTGGCCCGCAAGGCACAGCACGCACAGCACGCAATCCGTGCCGGTCTCCCACCCACCATTCACAGCACAGCACGCCGCACCGAGGCGTGGCGAGCACAGAACCTGTGGTTGCTGTCCTGTCACAGCAACTGGCGTCGCTGCTGTCCTCCCTCCCACACCACACCACGCGCAGATCTACCGCGTGGCGCGCGCACTGAGCGACGCGGGCGCGCGCATGCGCGTTGCCGCCATGACGGGCGGGCAGTCAACCGAGGCCCAACGGTCCAAGAGCCTGCGCACGCAGCGCGAGCTGCTGTCGGGCCTTGGCGTGGACCTGCTGGTGGCCACGCCGGGCATGCTGCAGGCGCACCTCAAGTCGGGTCACCTGGAGCTGTCCATGTGCAGGGGGCTGGTGCTGGATGAAGTGGACGTGCTGCTGGGTGAGTGATTGGGGTTAGTACTGTAGGTAGGTGGGTGGAGGAGGGTGGCAGGATGGCGCAGGGGGCTGAGCGTGCTGTTGGGTGAGTGGTGGGGGGGCCTGGGGTTGGAGGGGTGTGTGGGAGGGGAGTGACAGGATTGGGAAGGGGACCGGAGCCTGGCGAGGAGGGTGTGTTGGGGCTGAAAAGTGAGCTCGGCTGTGGTGAACTGATAGTGATGGAGGCGTGGCACAGAACGTGGTGGTGATGGTGGCGTGTGCGTGTGTGCAGGCGACACTGCGGCGTTTGAGGCGCAGATCACTCCCCTGCGCGAGGCTGCCCCGCCCTCTCTGCGCTTCTTCCTGGTGACGGCCACACTCCCGCAGCACACGGCCGACGCGCTGCGGGCCACGTTCAAGGACATGGCACTGGCATCGGGACCGGGACTGCACCGCACGGCGGCAGGTGCGCAGCGACCGCTGCCTGCACCCACCGTTCTGTTTGTCGTTGGCTGGGAAGCCTTTTCCGGGGTTGAGCTGCTGCTCTCATCTTTGTGGGCGGCAACGGGGGAGCGCACTGAGATGGGCACTGCAGCGTTGTGCAGTGTTATGTTGGCCAGACTCCCTGACTGTGAGCGGATGGGTGCGATGTATGCGCTGGGCTGTCCACTTCCACAGGCCTGGTGGAGGAGCTCGTGGACTGCAGCGGCGGCGAGGACGTGTCACTGGAGACGGGCGTGCAGCGCAAGCTGGACGGGCTGGAGCAGGTGCTGGCCCGGCACAAGGCGCCGCGCACGCTGGTCTTCTGCAACAAGATCGAGTCGTGCCGCGCGGTGGAGAACGCGCTCCGGCGCAAGTTCGACCCGGCGCAAGTGCAGGTGCGCGCAGGTTGTGACCGAAGGCGCACGAGCGCAACCTCGCAACGCACAACTCTGGGTGGGCACGGACTGACAGCAACCTGTTGTGTTCGTGGCGTGCGGCTGCTGCGGCTGCTGCGGCAGGTGCTGGTGTACCACGAGGCGATCCGCGAGGACCTGCGGCAGGCGGCCATGAACGCGTTCCTGGCCCCCGCGGGCAAGGAGGGCGAGTCGCTGGCGCACCTTGACAAGTTCTCTGGGAAGCTCTGGGTGGAGGAGGTGGTGGAGGAGGCGTTGGATGGCGACGCCAAGGCCGCCGACGCGACCGCGCGCCGCAGCCGACAGCGCCCGCAGCCGACCAGGGACGACGAGGAGGACATCCAGGACATGCCCGCCGCGCCGGCCGCTGCTGCTGACGGGCCGCCGCGCCTGGTGCTCGTCGCCACGGACCGCATGTCCCGAGGTGAGGGCGAGAACTTTCCTCTTCCCTCTTCGATCGTCAGCTCAATCGTGGCGCCGTGCCGCTTGCCTGACTGCCTGTTCGCCACACCCCTCGCCGCAGGCATCGACTGCATGAACTGCAACCATGTGGTGCTGTTCGACTTCCCGCGCGACCCGAGCGAGTACGTGCGCCGGGTGGGCCGCACGGCGCGCGGCGCTGGCGGCACCGGCGTGGTCTCGTCCCTGGTGCTCGGGCGGCAGGTGGCCCTGGCGCGGGAGATCATGGGTCGCAACGAGAAGGGGCAGCCCGTGCACCGCCTCCCTCGCATCTGACATGCCCGCACCCGCATCTGACGCTGCTTTGCATCTGGCCGCCCTGACGCTCGTGGAACCCTTGCAATGAAATGAAGTCCTGGCGTGGACCCCCTGGACCCCACACCCCTCACCGCGCAACATATCACAAATAGGCATAGCCGGGGGGCCAGCACGTGAAGCAAACCGCGTACAAACAATGAAAGGCACTCTCCGCTCGTTGCAGCGCTGATCACTGCTCGTTGATGCCAAAGACTGCCTGGTCCCCGAGCTCTTGCCCCTTGAGCCCCTCGCGCACCGCCTTGGTGAAGAAGGCCTCGAGCGTATCGGTGCCGTAGCTGGGCGTGGCCTCCTCAACGTACACCTGAACAGGCACGGGTGGGGCGCAGCATCGTGACCCTCACCACATCGTCGCATGGAGGTGGCACGCCCCTTGTGAAACAAGTGTGTTGTCGCACGTCCCCCGGCAAACACCAAGAACAGAGCTCACCTGCTTGACAGGGTCCCAGATGAGCATGCTCTCCACTGCGTAGTACTTGCCAATGCGGCCAAACTCGGCAGCGTCCTGCGCTCACACCAGGTGAGGCATGGTGCCAGGCGACAAGGTCAGTGGCGTGGGCCTGGAGCTGGCCACCTGCTTGCTGACCTGGACTCGGGCAGCTGCTCAGCCCTGATCGTGCGGCCCCCTGTGCACCGCGCACACGCGCCCTCACCTCGAACTGCGCTGGGAAGAACTTTGCGAAAAAGTCGAGGATGCCGATGATGCCGTCCATGAGTGCCACGGGCACCTGCAGCGTGTTCTCCTTTTTCCCAGTGATGCGGAACAGCATGTCTGCCTGCGCCTTGGCCGTCAGCGCGCGCCCGGGGCCGCCGATGGGAAGCATCTGGTTCACCTGCACACACATGCCAGGCGCCAACTGAAATGTGATTGATATTGGTATCTGCTTGCCGGACATGGCGGTACCAGATGTACAGCTCACCACACACACACGCAAGCATAGCGCCGCAGCGAGGTCTTGAGCCTGACGTGCACGCAGCCGTCTGCTGCTTTCTGGTGCCCCTCATCCCGTCCTGCTGCCCTGATTTCTCTCCTCGACCCGGCTGCACCCTGGCCCACTGGCACTCCAACCACGCTCGCTTCGCCCAACCCTTGCCTTGCCCCTGCGCCCTAGCGTGCGCACCTTGTCTTGTTGCTGCACGCAGTCTGCGATGAAGCTGGCCAGGTCCCGCTCGCTGATGGGCTTGCAGGCGGCCAATGTGCCGTCCCCAAACATGACGTAGGGCTTGCCCTGCTTGACCAGCTCAATCTGGCCCGCCAGGGACTTGAAGAAGGCGGTGGGCCGCACGATGCTGTATGTGATGTCTCCCGCCTTCTGCGCCCCCACACAGTGCACACGTACACACGCACGTGTGGGCACCTGGCCTGCCCTTGCCTGCAGGCGCTTCCCAACTCCCTCAAGCTGTGCTGCTGCTGCCTCGCGCTGCCCTGCTCCGCTGCCATGCTGCAGCCCAGCCCTGTCCCAGCCCTGTCATGCACCTGCAGCTCCTCCTCTAGCTTGAGCTTGGCGCGCTGGAACTCGAGCAGCGGCTTCTGCACGCAGATGGCGCTGAGCAGCACAAAGTGCTGCATGCCCGCCTCCCGGCCCACGTCAAGGCAGTTCTTGGTGGCTTCGTAGTCAATCATCCAGCTGTCCTTCTTGCCACCTGCAGCAAGTGGTGGGACGGACACGACCACGGTCACACTCGTCGGTGAGCAGGGCCACCAGCGCTGCAGAGGTGAGCATCCCGCTGGTGCTGCCAGGTGCTGCATTGCCCAGCGTTGGCCTCCAGCTGTGTGCCACCCATTGCTGCAGCTAGCTCGCGCACCGGTGCGGCTGGCCAGGCAGGACACCACCACGTCCACCTTGTCCTTGAACGCCACCTTGCGCAGAGAGTCCTTGTCCAGCACGCTACCAAAGCGCACCTCGGCGCCGCTCAGCTCCTGTGCGTGCACACCGACCACGCACAGCGGTGGTCAGCGTGCGCAGGTCGCCCCGGCGGCCAACCCACACACCCCACGCACCCTCACCTTGACAATGTCGTCCTTGCCCAGCTTCCCCTTGATGCCCGCCTGCTCGCGCGTGAAGGCCACGACGTTGTAGCCCCGGCGCACCAGCTCCGTGGTCACGAACTTGCCAATGTACCCGGTGCACCCGACCACCAGCACGCGCACGTCCTTGGGCGCCTTGCTGCGGAAGTCCGCTGCGCCCGCTGCTTGGGCGTGGCAGCGCAGGCTCACGCGCGGGAGGCGCGAGCCCGAGCAGCGCGCAGGCGCACACCGCCCCACGCGCACTGGCGCCTGCGATGATGGGCACGACGCTAATGCATCGTTCTCTGGCGTCCTGCATCGCGAGGATCGCCGTGCGGAGCAACAAAGATCAAGGCGCGCACCTCGCCGCAGGGCGTGGCCTGGATCCTGGCGTGTGCGCGCCTCGTGCCGAACACTGGCACGCTGGAGGTGCGTGCGGAAGAGCAGGGGGCCGTCAGGCGCGAGCTCTGGGTGAGCGCTGCCATCTCGATGAGGGGCGCCGGGCTGGATCCGGCTGGGACTCTGGTGTAACGCGAGCTCTGACCTTGCTCACTCGCGCGGCTTCCTGCCTGCTGTCGGCGAGGTCGAGGGGGGCACCGAAGGCGAAAAACGGGCGTGGGCCCACATGGCGTTCGAAATCTGGAACAGCGCGTGGCCACCGTTGGTGCGTGCCGCGAGATGGTCGCTCGCCAATAGCACCTGGATCGAGTGCGTGCTGCGCCAATGGGGGGGCACCAGCTGGCGCGGGCGGTCGTCGCGGCCAAGCTCGCCGTGGACGTGGCGCTGTTGGGCGTGGTAAACCAGCGCGTGCCGGAGAGCTACATGGTGCGCGGATTGCTCCTGTGGGCAAGCAGAGTCTGCTGGGGTCCGCACGCGTCCGCACACAGGTGGACGCGCCCGCATAGCACGCCGCAGGACGAGCCGTTCCATGTGAACCAGACGCAGCGCTACTGCCAGGGGCGGTATACGGAGTGGGACCCCAAGATCACCACGCTGCCTGGGCTCTACGTCGTTGGCACGGCCTGGGCGGAGGCGCTGGCGGCGCTGGAGCGACTCCTGGACATCAAGCTGCAGGTGAGCAGCCTGCAGGCAAGCAGGGAAGCGTGCCGAGAAGGCAAACTGACGGTGCTGCTCACCTGGTGGTCGCAGGCCGACCCGTGCAGCACCGCCAGCCTCCGCACCGTCAATGTGCTGCTGGCAGCGGCGTGCCTCCTCGTCATACATGCCATCCTGGTACAGCAAGAGCAGCAGCAGCCAGAGCCACAGCCGCCGCCGCAGCAGCAGCAGCAACAGCAGTCACAGGCAGGGGGGACAGCGCCCCCGACCTGGTTTTTAGGCACTTTGGTAGCAGCATGGCGGCCGTGGCTGGAGCAGCCCGCACCAGCCCTGCTGTGGGCGCTGGCACTAGCCCACATACCGCTGCACTGGTTCTACACATACCTCTACTACACAGACGTTGGGTCCACCCTCTTCCTGCTGCTGTGCCTCCTGACCGCCACACCCGGCGCTGACAGGGGCGTGCGGAGGCTGGCGGTGGTGGCGCTGTCAGCGCTGTCCGGCGGCATGGCGGTGCTGTTCAGGCAGACCAACGCTGTGTGGGTGGCGTTTGTCATTGGCACGGTCGTGCTGCAGCGCACGCTGGGACCCATGCCAAGCCCCAGCCACGACAGCACAGCACCTGCTGACCAGAGCAGCGGCAGCGGTGCACCAGCAGCAGCAGCACCACCACCACCACCAGCAACAACAACACCAGCACCAGCACCTGCAGCAGAGCAAGCACGCCCCACCCGTGCACGTTCAGCAGTGGATCCCTACAGTATAGGCACGCCTATGCTTGTCAAGGAGCTGCAGGGTGCCCTCGTAGGGCTTTGGAGGCAGGGTCCGGCCCTAATCATGGAGCTGTGGCCGCTGCTGCTCGTGCCAGCGGGCTTTGTCGTGTTCTTGGTCAAGAATGGCGGCGTCACCGTGGGAGACAAGGAGGCGCACCAGCCAGTCCGCCATCCGGCGCAGCTCGTCTACTTTGCGCTCTTCTGCATGGTCTGGCTGTGGCCGGTGCTGGCGTGGGTGGTGCCGGGGGCCAGGCAGGCGGGCGCCAAGGCACCTGGGGTCATGGCGTCAGCGCTGCTGCTGGCGACGGGGCTGGGGGCAGCAGCGGTGCGCACGGCGCCGCGCCCGCACCCCTACCTGCTGGCAGACAACCGCCACTACACTTTCTATGTGTGGCGGCGGCTGCTGGCCAGGGCGCCTCCCCCGCACCGGAGGGCAGCCGCCGACGCTGGCACTGGGCAAGCAGAGCAGCAGGAGGGCGAGCGGCTGGTGACGCTGCTGCTCCCGTACGTGGCAGGGGCAACGGTCGTCCTGCTCGCGTACCTGCTCCTGCGCCGGCAGCGGCAGTTGTGGGCCCTGGGCTTCCTCGCGTGCTTGGCCATGGTGCTGGTCCCGGCGTGGCTGCTCGAGTTCAGGTAAGGCGGCGGCGACGACGGCTGCTAGGGTTTGCGCAGACCTGCTGCATCCTGCCTGCTCTGATTTGTGGGCATCCTCCATCTGTGCGTGCTTGTGGCGCACAGGTACTTCACGGCGGGCCTGCTGCTGCTGGCGCTGCACCTCCCGCGCCCCAGCAGAGGCGCCGCCCTGCTGGTGCTGGGCACGTGTGCGCTTGTAGACGTAGCAACCATGCTGCTGTTCCTGTTCAGGCCCTTTGCGTGGAGCGATGGGTCCACTGCAAGGTTCATGTGGTGCACACCTTGGACCACCTGGCGGGCGGCGCGTTGGAGTCACAACACGACACAAGGGAACAGCGAGCAGCAGGCAATCAGCACAGAGCACCGAGCTGCAAAGTCCCTGGCCTTTGCAGCTCGCGCACGCACGCACGGCGGCAGCAGCACCTTGACCTGCGCCAAGCGCCAGGATGCAGACGCTCCTTGCCACGGCCGCTGGCGCGGCAGCCATGAAGTTCCTGAACCGCAAGAAGCGGCCAGAGGACGTGGAGGCGCTTCTCAAGGAGGAGCGGAGGCTGAAGAAGGAGCTCGAGACTCTGCAGCGCGAAGTCGACACCAAGACGCGCCTGGACCAGGTCGAGGTGGAGGCTCTAAAAAAGCAGGCCGAAGAACTACAGGTGGGGCCAATTGTTGCTGGCTGCAGTCTGCCAGCGCGTGGGGATCGGGCCAGAGGTCCAGACTCTGGCGTGCGCATCCACCTGTTCCCGCCTGTGCAGCGCGAGGTCGAGAGCCTCTCAAGCAAGGCGGAGGAGCTGGAGCGCGAGAACGACACGCTCAAGGAGGATGTGACGCAGTTCGCGCAGCGGGAGGCGCACCTGCTCCTTCAGCACAACCAGACGGTGCGACCCCTGAAGTCCAAGGGCGACAAAGCAGAAAAGTGGAGGGCGAGCAGTGCGTCGTGCGTCTCGTTCTGGTGCAGGTGGACACGCTGAAGCAGGAGCACGCGGCGGAGGTGCAGCAGTTCCAGCAACAGCTGGAGGGCATGCGGTGCGCCGTGGCGGACGTGGTGTCGCGCATGCTGGCCAACAGCATCAGCGACGTGGAGGCCGCGGAGGCGGTGCGCGCGCTGGGCTGTGAGATTGAGTTCATCGAGGCCCCGGCCAGGTGAGGGACGGCGGCATGATCAATCGGTGTGCCTGTGCCGCATGCGCCACCTCATGTCCACTCCTGCGTGCCTCTTCTTCCATGGCGACACGCAGTGCGGTGGAGGAGATGGCTCAGACGCAGACCATCGACGATCGGGCCGCGTGGAGCGTCACCCAGGTGCGTGCTCCTGCTTGAAGGTGGAGGCACAACTCCAGCAGTACGTACGTGGTGCTCCAAAGGTGCTGCCCTCACAATGGTTGCCATGCAGCCGAGCCTGCTGCTGGACGACAGGGAGCGCATCCAACGGCTGGTGGTCAGCGGTATGATGCGCAACCTGGAGGCGGCGGGCGGCTCAGGCTCCGCACGGTGAGTGGCATAACATCATCGCCGCCATACCTACTGGTGCGAGCTGTGGCAGGGCAAGAGCGTCGCACCCCAATGTACAACAACGGGGCAAGTTGTGTGAGACCTGCTTTTCTTCGCAGCATCCCGCTCATCACCTTCCCGACTGGCCCCACCTCCTCCTCCTCCAGCCTGGCCACCACAGGGTCGGCCAAGCTGCTCACCCGCGCTGCCAGCACCGCCGCCAAGAACCTGGTGAGGGCACAGGGACTGGAATTGGAAGGGCTCCGCTGCGCTGTCACATTGTCGACTGTCACCGTCCGTGCACCACCATGGTGGCCGTGATGACGCGCAGGTGCCCAGTGCGCTGATTGCCGACGTGAGCGCCTCTGCCCAGCGTGACCAGCAGCAGCCGTCCAGCACCAGTGGCAGCACCATGAGCCGCCCCGCCCGGCCCCCTCCCGTCATCACCACGGGCACGCCAGGCAAGGCGCCCAAGCCCACGTCCAGCGGCATCCAGTGGACCTACGCGCTGCAGGTGCGGCCTTGGGCCGCCGCGTGCTGGGGGCTGCCCAGGACATGCTTGCTGCCTCCGTGTCGCAGGACAGATCGCCAGCACGCGTGCGGCCGTCACTGGCGTCAGGGGCAGTAACGTGCTTGGTTGTGCTCCACCCTCCCTGCCTGGGGTCGTCTGCATGCTCTGACCTGGGCTGGTGCCCAATCTGTCCTTGCTGCTGGTCCGTGCTGCCTTGGTTGATGCGGCTGGGCCGCCCCGTTTGCGAGCGCACACACACACACACACGAAGCTGTGCTGCGATGGCCTCACCCGCAGGGCAAGGCGGGCAGCACGTACGTGGCAAAGACGCAGGCGGGACACTGCGAGGCGACCGCACCTGCCGCCTACTTTTCCAGCTCTGGCAGCCCCACGCTGCTTGGCTCGGACCTTGATGACACGCTGCCCATGGCTGGCGGCCTGCCACTGGGCGGTACCTCGGGCGAGCGGGGACTCATGACGCGCCTCTGAGCGCCGCATCATGACTTGGGCTGGGGCTAGTGCCATCGTGATAGGTAGTAGGTGCTTGCGAGCAGCCGACGACGACGCGGCCGTCGGCTGCCCAGCTGTCGAGAGCGCGTGATGGCACACGTGCCCTCGTGCACGCCAGCAGTCATTGTCTTTTTCAGGAGACGTAGGAGAACTGCTGACAACCTTGAACTACTCCCAGACTCTCGCTCTCCGCCGCCATCGCACGCCATGCCCCGCCCTGCCATGCGTGGTCGTGTGCACATCTCAGCCCCATCAGAGGGCCTAGCAGCACACAGGCTTTGCAGCCGCGCCCCTCCTCCGGTGTGGTTCTTGGGCGCCAGCAGCATCGGATTGCCGTGCGCCGTGCCATCAGAGCCATCCGGGAGCGCAGCGCAGCGGCGAACGCAGCAGTGTCAGCGCGCAGTGCAGCGGCGTGCTCCCAAGGAGGCGCTGGGTGCTAGCGCACGGCCTAAGGAGCTCTTTCGCAGGAACAGTGCACGGCACGGATGGCCAGCACGGCGGTGGCAGCAGCGCCAGCTTCGGAGATTGTAGCGCCGCCACCGGCCTTGACAACCGTGCGGTGGGACCTTGAAGCGGAAGGCGAGAAGGTTGGGTTGCTCTCGTCTCAGGCGGTGACCACAGCAGCCCAGACGCACTTCGGAGGCGTCGCGCCTCTGCAGTTCGGCGTGGCTGATGCGGCGACGGAGGCGCCTCAGCTCGAGCAGATGACCAAGCGGCCGGACAACCTGGAGCCCGTGCCCGCGAGCTACGAGCACTGGCCGAGCGGCCCCACTTTCATCGCCTGCCCAACGTGCGGTGTCTACGCCAGCACCACGCTCGAAGCAGAGACAGGTGCGTGGGGATCGTGGTCAGGGTGGTGCTAGCGCAGCGGCAGGCGTGAGACTGGCGCACGATGCGTGAGGTGGCCCGTGCGCGCCAGCGTGTGTGCCCTGCCTCTGATGGCGCTGGCCTTTCAGCAGTGGGTGCTAAGGCCAACTGCTCGTGGGTGCATGGCTGCTCTGTGTGTGCAGAGTGCGTGGGCTTCCGGTCCTTGTGCTCGGACGGACCGCTGTTCCGGGACGTGCAGAGCCACTACTGCGTGCGCTGCAGCTCACGGCTGGGAGTGCACTACACAGTGAGTGGTCCAGAGTGCCAATGGGCAGGCGCTGTGTGCCATGCCGCGCACTGGCAGCGGGTAGCCATGACCTTAGCACGGCGCCTCGTGTGTGTGGGGCCTTGTTTGGCAGCCGGAAGCGGGCAGGCCAGCGGGCCAGCGGGCATGTAGCAAGGGGACTGACGAGTTGCCGTCCACCCTTCTGACGCAGGGGAAAAGCTGTGGGCGAGGACTGGGGTGCTGCCATCTGGCGTGAGCGCGCTGGCATCAGTGCGGGACAACAGGCCAGCCGCAGCAGCAGACAGAGGTGGCCTTGGTCGCCATGCGGCCGCATGGAAATGGGGGCGTTACAGACGTGGTGCCGCACAGGCGTTACGCGACAGAGCCGTGCCGTGCCGTGGTCTCCCCATGCACGTACGCTAGCGCACGCGTGCGGTGCGAGCGGCCAAGGCGTGGTCCCATAGCTGGGATCGATATAATGGGATGGAGTGGGATGCGACCCATTTAATAGGATGAGTTCGTCGGTTGGCCCCCACGCCTACCAGAGCGAGTGCTGAGAGGTCGCAGGAAGGGCTCCGGAGAGCAGGGTGCGTGTGGGAGCCTGATAGAGAAGAAGAGATGGGGAGAGAGGGCGCTGCTGCGCCTGCGTGTTGTGCGTTGCGTGACCTTGTACCACACGACGGTGGACGCCTGCTAGCAAGTGGACACGGACGTGACGTTGTGACTATGTGACCCTTGAGCAATCGCTGGGTTGAGGGATGCGTTCCTCCCTGGAGACTGCTTCCTTCCTCCTTCTCGCTGCTGCTGCTGCACGTGATGCGATCTTTCGCCCTCGAGTTGCCTCGGTTGTGGGCTATTTGGAGCCGTGTGTCGCTTGCCTCGAGGAATGAATTGGCCCTGCAACTTGCCAGACAATCACTGGCACTGCTCACAGCGTCTGACCGTCAGCGTCGTCAGCGTCGCACCCGTTGTACGTCAATTGACATGCGGATTGAGAGAGAGACCCCCACAGTCACAGAGCGGCACAAGAGAGCGCATCACACACTGCGCACACGGCCCCTGACAGGCCACCACTGACAGAGAAGCGCTGAGACGACGACTGCGCAGCCCGCGACTGCGCTTGCGGCAATGTGGCAGCCCATCCTGAGCGACGAGGAGGGAGGCGGCCACGGCTACGACAAGGATGCAGCGTCCTACGCCTTCGCGGACCAGGCTGTGCGCTTGGTGCGTGACTGGCGCCTCCTGCGAGGTCCCCACCGGTGCCATTCCGCTGGCCGAATGCGAAGGCAGCAAGGCAGCGGGGAAGGCAATGCTGCAGCTGGAATTGCTTTTCCTTGGGCACTGCGCCGCCCGCGCACCGATGCGGGGTCACGAGTGCGCTGGAGCCCGGCGCCATCACCGCAGCAAGCAGAGGGCACCTTGTGGCTGCAGGGCTTCGTGCGCAAGGTGCTGGGGCTAGTGGCGGCGCAGCTGGCCGTCACTGCGGGCATCACGGCTGTCTTCGTGCTCTGGTGCGGCGCCCCTCGCTCTGGCGTCGGCGTGCGGCACCCGCAGCCGGTGGCATGAGTGCAACAGCTGCACAGCATCAGGAACATGCGGCCCTGGCAATGTGCATGCGCAGTGCGCCGGTGCGGGGCTTCGCTGGCGCGCACCCGTGGCTGCTTTGGCTGGCGCTGGGCCTCTCGCTGGCGCTGCTGGTGACGCTGACGTGCTCAGAAAAGGCCAGGTGCGGCGCACGCGGTGCCTCTATGCAAGGCAGGGAAGGCACCTGCGCTGGGGGGTAGCCACCCACGCCCACGCGTGTTTGTCGAGCTTTACATCTGGCGCGGCGATCTCTCACAAGCAGATGAATGCGTGTATGGGTGCGTGGACGCAGGCGGCAGCACCCTCTCAACCTGGTGATGCTGCTGGCCTTCACGCTGTGCGAGAGCCTGCTGCTGGGCGCCCTGAGCGCCACGCTCGATACGCCAGTGGTGCTGCTGGCGGTGACCATCACGGCCGGCGTGGTGTTTGCGCTCTCGCTCTTTGCCGTCCAGACCAAGTGAGCGTGTGGTCCTGCTGGCAGGTCCCCTCAGCCGCAGCAGTGTGCGCAGTCACAGCGGCATGGCACCAGCGCTAGCATACGGGAGCCCGTCAGCCTGGCAAGCGGTTATGTTACCACCACCACCACCCACCACCCCCACCCCCACCCC
>QAXK01001187.1:0-17163 GCA_004335735.1 Chlorella sp. KRBP
CTCAACATCTCGGCCGCCACCGCCTCCATCAACCCAGACTCACGCAGCCTCCAGTTCCGCCGCTCCCCCGCCAACGCCACCACCGGCAGGCCCCCCGTCCTCGGCGTGCTCATCACACCGCCCGTCGGCCCAAGCGAGGTGGTCCAGGTCAAGTTCGTCATCCCCATCATCCCCTTCCCGCCGCCACCACCCGCCGCCACCCGCCGCGCCCTCCTCCAATCCTCCTCCTCCCCCCCTCCATCCTCCTCCTCCACCCCTTCCCCCTCCACATCCGCCGCCGGGCTGCACCCCACCATCGCATGGGGCCCTAGCTTCTTCGGCACCCAAACCCTAGGCCTCGACGACCCCATCTTCAACCTGACCATCCTAGGCGATCCCACCTTTGGCACCCGCCCAAGCACCACCAACCGCGACCTGGCCGCCTCCCCCCTGCAGCTCCTGGCCTCCCTGGGCACCACGAGCAACGGAGCACAGGACGCCACGCAGCTGCTGCTCTCCCTGGCAGACAGCTCCCCCCCCGACGTCCCCAACGGCCTCAAGGAGCCCGTCTACCTGCGCCTCTTCCTCACGCCGCAAGCGCTCGGCCAGGGCCTGTCCGCCCAGCCGCAGGCCGCGGCCTACCTGGGCAACGGCGGCGACCTCACCTACACGTCTGCGCCCACGCCCGAGAGCACCTTCAACTACACCATTGCGCTGCCGAGCGGCGTCAGCTTCTTCAACGGCGTGGACGCCGTGTGCGCGCAGCAGATGACCAGCGCGCAGCCCAACCAGACCTGCCTGCTGCAAGTCATCACTGGCAACGACACGGTCTACACCACGTACCTCACGCCGGCGCAACTGGGCCTGGTGGCAGGCAGCAACCCGCTGTTCAACTACACTGGGCTGATTACCAACCCTGGGCAGACGCAGTACCTGGCGTCGCGCACCAACTGGCAGGCGCAGATGTACAACGTGACGGAGAACTCGACGCACGTGTCGTTCTCCGTGCTGGCGGCGCTGGCGGACCTGGCCACCTGCAACAGCGCGGGCCTGGGGGGCTGCTCCACCGTCACGCGCGTGGCGCTGCTGCTCAATGACACGGCGCTGCAGGGGGTGGACACGGGGGCGGTGCAGGTGACCAACCCCGACTGGCTGCTGCAGGGCGTCGCCCCACCCACCATCCAGGTGAGAGACCCAGCTTCTCACATGCATGTCTTTGTGCGCGCTCGGTGGTGTGGTGGGCATGTGGCAGCACCAGGCGCAGCTTAAAGTCTGCACGCAAGCACTTGTGTGTGCGGTGTGCTTGCCAGGCGTTGGCACGTGGGCCCGCCGTGGTGTGCTCAGTCGCTGGCCTGAGTGCCCGTCCCACACGCGTTTTGTGTGTGTGAGCTTTGCATCTGGCGTGGCAATCTCTTTGCAAGCAGATGAGCATCATCATCACTGTGTGTGTGCCATGCGCGTGTGCATCGACGTGTGCAGGTGACCAACAGTACCCCCAGCACCCCCGTGACGGTGGTGAGCGTGGGTGAGAGCCGGGAGCTGGGCGCCACGGGATCAAGCACCTACCTCTACACCTTCACGCTGCCAAAGCTGGAGAACGCAACAAACAGCTCGGTGCTGGCGCGCGCACCCAACGGACTGCCACTGTGAGTGTTTGTTTCGTGTCTTTGTGTGCTCAGCCTTGGCTCTGATGCAGCCGTATCAAGCAGTGAGCAGCTGGCGACCAGTAGGTGTTTGCATCTGACGGCCTGGGCACAGGGCAGACAGCCACCATGCGCCCCAATGCACTAGTAGCCCATCACACATGCCCTGACCTCTTGTCCCCTCCTGTTGACCTGCCCCCTCCACCTCCGTACCTCCGCAGGGCCCCTCCCATGGCCTTTGTGATGAGCAGCCCCTCGGTCACCACCATCACCTCCATGGGGCAGGTGACGGACCCCGCCCAGGTCTACAACCCAGCCATCCTCACGGCACCCCAGTTCTCCGGCACGCAGCAGTCCCCCCTCACCTCCCTCGCCTCGTGCGTCAACACCACGCTGGCGCGCCTCGTCACCAACAGCAACGGCGCCGCCACGTCCTCTTCCAGCCCCAGTCAGTCGCTCACCTCGGCCACCGCCACCACGCAGTTCCTGTGGGAGGTGGACGCCACCGTGGGCACTGAGGCAGCATGCAGCAGCCTGGTCAACACGCAGCTGCGCCGGCCCCTCTACGTGCGCGTGCTGCTCTCCCCAGCCGGCGCCGCTTTGCTGCAGCAGCAGCAGCAGAACGGCGCAGCGTCGCCGCTGGCGCCCACGGCGCAGGGCGTGGTGTTCACGCCCGTCAGCGGCAACAGCTCAGTGGGCGGCGCGCTGACGTGGGGCGTGGTGCCCACCTGGGGCAACAAGCTGAGCCTGTCGGCGGCGCTGCCGGGGCTGCTGGCGATGAACGACGTGTGCGCGCAGAACGTGCTGCCGAGGCAGCTCAGCGACACGTGCGTGGTGCAGGTGATTTCGGGCGGCAACACCACGGTGTGGACGGGCCTGGCCAGCATGCCGGTGGCCGCCTCCATCCCGCCCTTCCCTCCCCTGCCGCCGTTCAACGCGCCGCCGCCGCCCTCCTCGTCAGACAGCGGGCTGAGCTACAACGAAAAGGTGGCCATTGTGGTGTGCAGCGTGGTGGGCGGCCTGCTGCTCATCAAGCTCTGCTGCCTGGGGCTCTTTTGGTGCTACCGCCGCCGGCAGCGCATGTGGGCACCGGCCAAGTCAGCAGTGTACGGCGCGGACGCGGCAGAGGCCGGGGCGTCACGCACGTCGGTGGGCGGCGTGGCGCTGCCGCCGCTCAACAGCCAGGCGAGCGGCAGGCACAGCAACGCCGGGCAGCAGCAGGGCAGCACGCCGTCCCCTGGGCCGGGCAGCCAGCTGTCGAACCTTTCGAACCTGCGGCCTGAGAGCACGCTGAGTGGCGGGCACGCGTCGGCCATGGCAGGGACGGGGATGGGCGGAGGCAACGCGCCCAGCTTGCTTGGCGCGGCGTCGGGTGTGGGCGGTGCTAGCACCATCAGCACGGCGTTCCTGCCGGTGCCGCCGGCGTCAGGCGGGGGTGGCGCGTCAAGCTCGACGGTGGCAGCGGTGGCAGGCAGCAGCTCGGCGATTGCGGGCGCGGGTGGGGGTGGGGGTGCGGCGGGTGGGGAGGGCGGGCGAGGTAGTGGCAGCTCACTGCAGCCGCAGCACCCGGAGATTCGGGTGGCGGGGAGTGGCAGTGCGCCCAGCAAGAGCACCACCTCCTAGGCACCACCCTCCGCCTGAGCACCAGCAGCAGCGGCGGATCACCACCCTCCGCTTTGCTGGCGTTTGCGGCACAGTCAGCTCAGCGGCGGCGGCAAGGGTGCAGGCGTGCAGGCCCCCTTGGCATTGGCTTGTTGGTCTGCGGAGCGTGCGCGCTTGGAGAAGCAGCGCTCGCGTCGTGCCTTGGTGCAGAGCGAGCTCAGGTGCTGGGCTGCTACCTGCGTATGGCTGACCGCCTCCGACTCACTTGCTGGCTGATTCCCGTCCCAGTCTGGATTATTTCAGGGAGCAGCAGCAGCGGCGGCGGCAGCACGTCACCAGCAGTACTGTGCAGGTCATGGCGACACTGGCCAGGAGGCAACACCAGCTCGACACTACACGCACACACGAGTGACCGCATCACGCGCTCTTCAGCGCTCTTGTTTTGCTGTTGTGTCAGGGCCGTCAGCGCATGTCTGTCCGTCTGCCTGTTGCGTGTTGATTGCTGTCAGAGGCGGCAGAGTGCCGCAGGGGGCTCTCTCCCACACACGGAGGCCCCGACACACCATTCGTTTGTTTGTTTCAGTGCAGTCTCTGTGAGGGGGGGGGGCGCGCTGTGGTGATGCCATCGTCACACCCAGCAGGGAGCAGGATGCGTGATGAGGGGATGCAGGATGAACCGACGCCCGTGATTTTGGCAAGTGCTTTGCCGCGCCTGCAATCAGGCCGGCAGGCAAGCAGGTGGGCGCTACGATACGTATGACGACGACGATCACCGTGACCTGTGCTGATTTGCAGCTCTTTACCTTGCGGGCATTCGCCGCACGATTTGCAGCTCCTTTTGCTGCCGTCTCGCTCACTCATGACTTGGGTGGGCTTGACCGCAGCGCTTGACGTTTTGACAATACGTACGCACTTGCGGTGGTGATAGTTGCTGCTGCCGCTGCTGCTGCTGCTGCTTGGTGAGAGGGCAGCGCACGTGCTCCCGCTGCTGTGCTGCACTTGGAGGGAGGAGCCGGTTGCGCCCTGCCCTGGGTGCAGTCAGCAGCGCTCCGCACCCAGGCAAGAGCCATTGGTTGGAGCTGTGCTGGCGCAACTGGATCATGAGCCCTTGATGGGTGGTGCAAGTGCCCATCGGGAGGTACCGCGCTGGGTGATGACGGTGGAGGCCAGACGGATGCAACCCACGCACTGCACGCTGACGTCCTGACTTGCCTCAGCACAGGCACATGTTAGAAACAAGCGCTGAGATGGAACGGGTTGGACTTACACTGCAGGGTGCTCCCGCTGACCCTGTTGCTTATCAACTACACCGCCACGCCTGCCCGTCTCGTCCCAGGATGGCGTAGCTGGGCCCCTGGCTGCTCCAATGCGTTGCAACGCGTTCTGTGCACCCACATCAGTGGCCACTTCCACCAGCGCCGTGTTCGTCACGCTTAGGGCAGCACGTAGGGCAAGCGCCACGAGCAGCGCACACCACGTCCAGCACACACAACGCACCGACATGGCTGCCGACAAGAGCAAGGTCTACACGCTAGCGGATGTGAAGAAGCACAACACGCCGGACTCCCTGTGGCTCGCCATCCACGGCAAGGTGGTGGACGTGACGTCCTTCCTCGAGTCGCATCCTGGAGGCTACGACATCCTGCTCAGCGTCACAGGTGCGCGATCGTGCTGCACTGCGGCGTTGGGCAGTGCCGCACCGAGCTCCGGAAGTGTTTGAACGTCGGTGCTTCTGCGCAGGCAAGGACGCCACCACCGAGTTCGATGAAATCGGGCATAGCGCGTCCGCACGCGCGCTCGTGGAGAAGTTCGTGATCGGCACGTTGGAGGTCAGTCGCAGTAGTGTCGAGATGCAGGGAGAGCATGCCGCCACCTTGCAGCTCCAGTGGGTGCAGCGGCCACTACGCGGGAGGAGCAGTCATTAGGCCGCTACCTTCAACGCTGGGCGAGTCCTGCTGCTGGGGATGAGGCAGGAGGTGGTGGGAGGCGGCGCGAGCAGCAGATCTCGCCGCAGGCACGATGCGTGAGCACTACAACAGCGCACAGTGTGCAGCCTCATGACATGCACGGTCATCTGCCACATGGCACGTTCGTGATGGTGGAAGCAGCGCGGGAGAGGCGCGCTCGCTTGCCGCTGCAACAGGTCGTGTAGACCTGCACCATGGTGGGCACGTTGGCAGGTAGCACACAGCGTGCCTGCCTTGTACACGCGTGCTGCAGGGTGGCGACGTGGCCCGGCCTCCGCCTGCAGTGCCTGCCGCACCCAAGCCAACGGTGTCTTCTAGCAGCAGCGGCGGCTCGTGGGTGGTGCCGGCAGTGGCGTTGGCGGCCGCCGTGGTGCTGGGCTTTTACCTACTCAGGGCCAAGCCACAGGCCTCGTCCTCATGAGGATCTTATGACTAGCGCGGCCAAGGGGGATTTCATTTCGCCACTCTGGTTGGGGCAGTGCTACGGCCAACGAGCTGCACTGTCTGCACCAGCACGTGTGCCACTTGGCTCGGGTGGTAGCCATGATGGTGAAGGATGCTGAACTCGCCTTCGCTGTTCATCGTCTTTGTGTTGCAATACAAGAATGGGGGAACCGGGCAATGAGAACCAGTGCGCACACGCAGACCGGTGCCTTGCGTGCATTTTACGTGACGTGCAAGTCGCAAGTGAGAGGCTGGTAGCGGCATCCGGCAGGTGCTATTGGGCAAACTCTACAGAAGCACGCCTTAACACAGACTGTGAGTTCACTCCTCGGCCGCCGGTGCTGGAGCCTCCTCCTCCGCTGCAGGTGCCGCTGCCTCCTCCTCAGCAGCGGGTGCAGGTGCTGCCTCCTCCTCTGCTGCAGGTGCCTCCTCCTCAGCAGCGGGTGCAGGTGCCTCCTCAGCAGCAGCTGGTGCCTCCTCCTCTGCTGCAGGTGCCTCCTCTGCAGCAGGTGCTGGTGCCTCTTCAGCAGCTTGTGCCTCCTCCTCAGCAGGCGCTGCCTCCTCCTCAGCAGCAGCCGGTGCCTCCTCCTCAGCAGCAGCTGGTACCTCCTCCTCAGCAGCGGGTGCAGGCGCCCCCTCCTCCACTGCAGGTGCTGCCTCCTCCGCAGGTGCTGCCTCCTCCTCAGCAGCAGCCGGTGCCTCCTCCTCAGCAGTGGGTGCAGGTGCCTCCTCCTCCGCTGCAGGTGCCTCCTCCTCAGCACCGGGTGCAGGTGCTGCCTCCTCCTCCGCTGCAGATGCTGCCTCCTCAGCAGCGGGTGCAGGTGCCTCCACCTCAGCAGCGGGTGCCTCCTCCTCAGCAGGCGCAGGCGCCTCCTCTGCAGCAGGTGCTGGTGCCTCCTCCTCCGCAGGCGCTGCCTCCTCCTCAGCAGCCGCCGGTGCCTCCTCAGCGTGTGCAGGTGCCTCCTCCTCCTCAGGCGCTGGTGGTGCTGCCGCGGACTCCTCAGCCGCCGGTGCTGCCTCCTCCTCCGCTGCAGGTGCCGCCTCCTCCGCAGGTGCTGCCTCCGCCTCAGCAGCAGGTGCCTCCTCAGCAGCGGGTGCCGGTGCCTCCTCCGCAACTGCCGCTGGTGTCGCCGCAGGCTCCTCCTCCTCAGCAGGCGCTGCAGGCGCCTCCTCCTCTCCCTCCGCTGCCGATGGCTCTGCGGCACCGTCCTCCTCTGCAGGTGCAGGTGCTGCAGCACCCTCCTTGCCCTTCATCTCCTTGACCTTCTTGCGGTCAAGCATGCCGCGCCCAGCTGCCTGAATCTTGATGGCCGCACGCTCCATCTCTGGAGTGAAGTCAAGGGGGTCCTCCTCCGCCGCCTCCTTGGGTGCGGCAGCTGACTCCGCCTCCGCCTTCGCCTCCGCTGCCGCAGGCGCCTCCTCCTCCTCTGCCGGTGCTGGTGCGGGCGTGGGTGCCTCCTCCTCCGCTGGCGCAGGCGCCGCCGCAGGCTCCTCATCCTCCTCTGCAGGCGGGGCCGGTGCAGGCGCCTCCTCCTCTTGCGGCTCTGCAGGTGCGGGTGCAGGCGCGGCCTCCTCCTCCGCGCCGCCCTGCTGCGGCTGCCCCTCCGCCGCCTTCATTTCCTTGATCTTCTTGCGGTCCAGCATGCCGCGTCCCGCCGCCTGGATCTTGATAGCGGCTAGCTCCTGCTCCGGCGTAAAGTCCAGCGACAGGTTCTCCTCCTCGGCAGCAGCCTCAGGCACGGGTGCGGGCGCTGCTGCCTCCTGCTGCTGTGGCTGCTCCGGCGTGAAGTGTGGCAGGTCCTGCCCCTCCTCTGCAGCAGGTGCTGGCGCGTCAGCATCGGCGGCAGGTGCGGCAGCGCTGGTCGGGCGCTCAGCCTTGGGCTGCTCCTCCTCCTCGAGTGTGGTGCTCCTGGGCGTGGTGTCGCCTTGCGCCCGGATGTCCGCCACCTCCTTGCGTGCCTGGTAGCCACGGAATGTGGACTGGATCTTGGTGGCAGCCTCCTCAAGCGCAGCAGCGTCCGCAGTGCTGGGACGTGGCAGCTCGCTGGCAGCGGCGGGGGCAAGGGGTGCCGCCTCCTCCACGGGTGCAGCGGCGGCGGCGGGCGGTGCAGCCGCCTCCCGCCCTGCGCCCTGCGGTGGCGTGGAGGACTTGGAGGAGGGCAGGGAGCCGCGCACTGTGATGGAGGGTGGGGGTGGGGGCTGCGCTGCCTTTGCCGCTGCCTCCGCCTCGGCCGCCAGCCGCGCCTCCTCCGCTGCGGCTGCTGCCGCCGCCACCGCCGCCTCGGCCTCTGCCTTGACCCGTGCCTCTTCCGCCGCCTTGGCTGCCGCCTCCTCCGCTGCCTTGGCCACTGCCACGTCAGCCTCTGCCAGCGCCGCCAGGTGGGCGTGGGCAAACTCGTCCTCGTCGTCCTCCTCCTCCACGCTGGGGTCCCATTGGTCGGGCAGCACCACCTTGGGCTTGTTGGGGTTGTTGTTGAGCAGAAAGTCCGCAAGGAAGGTGATGGCCTCGAAGCGCTCAGCGCTGGGCTTCTCCCGTGCCAGGGCCGTGAGCGCCTTGCTGAGCGCGGGCTGCAGGTGCACGCCAATGTAGGTCTGGGCGGTGGTGGGGTCCAGCAGCGGCTCCAGCACGTGCGCGGGGAAGAAGAACTTGATCTCGCGCGCTGCGCTGGCCGGGGAGTCTGAGCCGTGCGTGGCGTTCTGCGTGCCGTCGGTGCCGTACAGCGCGCGGATGCTGCAGGCACACGGACACGGGGACACAGGGACACGGCACAGGCACGGCATGGTCAGCCTCACGCTCTATGGCCACGTTCCTGTGCTGCTGGTGCGTTTGCTCGTTGCGATGGCGCGTCCGTACGCGATTTCTCACCTGCGGGGAGCCTGCTCGCGCGCGACGAACACGTTGGTGGGGCCCATGAGCTCGCGCCAGGCCTTGATCGCGCCCGAGGCCGTGGCTGTCGGCGTCTTGGCGAGCACCATGGCCCAGATGGGGCCGGAAGTCATGAACTCGACCAGCCGCGGGAAGAATGGCTTGCCCAGGTGCTCGCCATAGAACTCCTCGGCGCGCCCCCGGGTGAGCTGCGAACACGACAGCGATAAACGCAACACCTCTCTGCGCCGCGCGGGCCTCCTCCTGCGTGCTCCCCTCCTGCGCTCCCTGCCCTGCGCTTGGACATGTTGAGCTGCAGAGTGCCAGGCTGCGCCTGGCGCGAGCAGTCTGCGTGGCTGTGCGCACCTGCAGCTTCTGCGAGGCGATAATGGTGAAGCCATGGAGCTCGATGAGCTGCTTGATCTCCTCCGCCTTGCCGGCGCGCACGGCATCCGGCTTCACGAGCGCGAGCGTCTTCTCCACCTCCGTCATCTTGCTGGCAGCGGTGGCAAGGTGGAACTGAGCTGCTAGTGCGCCGCTCGTGTGCCCGCTTCGCTTCCCCGATTTGGTCTTTGCATGCGAATACGAATTTTTACGGCAGGACAACAGCTCGTCAACAGCTCACGGCTCCTCATCATCTGCACGCATGGCCGCCGCACGGTGCTTGAGGTGCGCCACGCTGCGAGAGATGAACCAGTCAATCTCACGCGCCCGCGCCGCCGCCGCCGCCTTCCCGTCCCCTCCCTCCTCCACGCCCCTGCCCTCACCACCCTCACCGCCATCACTGCTACGCGTCCCAGTGGTCAGCAGGCTAGCCGCACTAGCCGCCTCGCTCCGCGCCAGGCGCTCCAAGCGCTCCCGCACGCGCCGTGCCGCTGCCACCTGGTCCCCACGGCTGCCTCCCCGGTCCAACCTCGCCGCCACCATGTCCTCCAGCTCCTCGAGCACCTCACCCAGCGGGCCTGCGGCAGGGCTGCTGGCAGGGTACCGCAACGCCAGCAGGGCCTGGCGCAGCGCTCGGGCGTTGGACAGATCAAGTGGCCGCTGCTGCTCCCTGACGCCCTTGGTCGCACCCCCTGCTGTTCGCCACTGACCCCTCCCTACACCCGCTGCACCCACAGCGCCCCTGCTGCCTGCTGTGCTGCCGCCACCAGCCGCACCAGCCGCTGCATCACCAGGCAGTGGCAGTCCCAGCCCCACCGCCACCAAAGCCGCCAACAGGGGTGGGTCCATCAGCAGACCCAGCTTGCTCAGCCTTGAAACATACCCAGGCGCCATCTTGCCCCTGACACGCCCGCGTGTGGCCAGCTCCCAGGCCACCTGGTGCAGGCGCCGCAGCAGCTGTGAGGAGCCGAGCATGCCCACGGTGCTCATGAGCCGGGCTAGCTGGGGCAGGTCCTTGTCTAGAATCACGCCGTGGGAGAGCATCAGCCCGTGGGGCGGGTCTGATGCGCTGCTGCTGCTGGGTGTGGTGGCGGCAGGGCTGGGCACGGCTCCTGTGGGTGCAGCAGAGAAAGGTGGCTCGGTGGGCGCAGTGGAGGAGGACGAGGGAGGTGGCGTGAACTTGGAGCTGTTGGCACCGGTGGTCGAGGTGTTGAGGGAGGGCATCAGGTGCCACGCCAGCAGCTCCTGGCTCAGGGCTTGGTCGAGGTTTGGCCCCGTGCCCATGCGCAGCGCCCACAGCGTGCGGAGCAGGTCCAGGGCAGGCTGCAACGCACGCTGCACCACCACCTCACCCTCCTCACTGCTGCTGCCGCCGCCACCACTGCTGCTAGTGTTGGCCAATGGCGCCTGGCTTGGGCTATTTGAGGCCTGCCTGTCCTCTCCTCCTCCTGCTCCTCCTGCACTAGACCTGAGTTCACCCGCCTGCACCCGTCGCGCCAGGCACAACTGTACCAAGCCCCGCCACTTTGCCGACTGCGGCTGCACCCTCAGCGCGCCCAGCGCACGCAGCGCGCACAGCAGCTGCCAGGTGGGCAGCCACTCCGTGCCACGCTGAGCCATGCGCACCACCGCAACGCACAGCGCGCCTGCCGCCGCCCGCGCCGCCGCTGACACCACCACCTGGCTGTCGGCCGCAGCACCCTCACCATCACCCTGCCCTCCCAGACGCGGCTCAACCTGCTGGCCCCGCTGGTGCTGCTGCAGCTGCATGCCGTCGTGCCTTGCCCAGGCGCTCAGCGGTGCCCCCAGCCCGCCACCAGGGCGCAGCAGCGTGGCCAGCACCTGCACTGTCTTCACCATGTGGGCTGCCTGTGACGTTGATGGCACAGGCATGGCGCTCACTACCTCCTCTGTCGCGGACGGCCCGCCACCACCACCTGACCCACCACGGCGCTGCCCCGGCCGCCCTCGTGCGCTACCACCTCTCTCCTCCTGCTGTTGGTGCGTTGAGCCAGGGGCCAGAGAGGATGTTGCGTGCCGCAGCGGGCACAGCAGCAGCCCTGCCGCTGCCGTGCCTCTTGCCCTGGCATACGCTGGCCCGAGCAGGTACGCCTGGGCGTGCCCGGCTTCACTGAGCCATACGGCGCCGGCGCACACGTGGCGCAGCAACAGCTGCAGCAGCAGCTCCTGGGCTGCAGGGGGCCACAGGTGCAGCGGGGAGGCACCCTGCTGGGGGGCTGACAGTGGCAGTGACGCTGGTGCTGGTGCTGGGAACCTCCGTTGCTGTTGCTCAAGGAATGCAGGATTACCCCCTTCCAGCTGCTCCTCCCCGTCCTCCTCCTCTGCCGCCAGAAGAGCCGACAGCTGCAGTTCCCGATCCTCCTCCTCCTCCTCCTCCTCCTTACCCTCCCGGCCCTTGCCTTGGCTGCCGCTGCCACCACTACGGGCCCCTCCAGTGCTGCGGGAGGAGGTGGTGCGGTTCTGGGGCATGGAGGCAGTAAAGGAGGTGGTGGTGGTGGTGGTGGTGGTGGTAGTGTCGGAGGAGTATGTATCTGCCAGCAGGGCCTTGCCCACACGCTTGCAGTCGCGCAGCGACCAAGGTGCCCAGCTGGTGGACAGCCACTGCAGGGCTGCGGTGGCGGTGGGTAGCGATGCAGGCACGCTGCTGGTGCTGGTGCTGGTGCTGTCCTGGCTAGGGAGGCGGGTGGCGGTTGATGGGTCAGGGCCGGTGGCGTTGCTAGATGGGGCGCGTGTGGGTGGTGTGGTGGAGGCGTGGTGCAGGTGCAGCTGCACGTGTGCCACCTGAGAGGTAATCCAGTGCAGCTGGGCGTCGCTCAACTGGTCCGCACGCTCAGCCACCTGCACACGTAGGAGGCAGCACATGGGCGTGAGCCAGGGTCGAGCCATGCCAGCAGCAGAGCTCTGCTGCTTGGGCGTTGTTTCCTACTGCGCTGCTTCCAGAGACGCCACTCAAAAGCACGCCAAGGGAGCCGGAGAGAGGTCGAGCAAAACAGGCTCTCATGGCTTTGTATGTGTGTGGTGGCCTTGGGTGCGCCCTTGCCCTTCCCAACAGCAGCATCGCCATGCAGCTGTGATGGAGAGAGAGGTGCAGAGCCACACGCAAGCAATGCAACGGGCCCCCCAAACAACGCACCGCGTGGCAGTACCGTGGCATCCACTCCTCCACCAGCCGCACCGCCGCACTGGCGCCGCGCGCGCCGTGCGAGGAGGAGGAGGAGGCCCCTGCCGCTGCTTGCAGCAGCAAGGCAGGTGCCTGCACCAGCTGCAGTACCGACATCAGGGGTGCTGGCCGCTCTGACCAACGAGGCTGCTCCTCCCAAGCTGCCACCATGTCCGTGCCCGCCGGCCCCGTTCCTGCTGGCTGCCGCTGCCGCTGCTGCTGCTGCTGCCGCTGTTGCAGAGGTGGTGATGGTGCTTCCCCAGAGTACCACGCCGTGCTGTCATCCTCACCCTCACCCCCTGCAGGCTGCGCGTCATGGTAGTGCCGTTGCCTCGTGGGGCTCGGCAGCTGGGTGCCCCGGCTGCTGCTGCTGCTGCTGGCCCGTCCCCACAGTGCCTCGGCCACTAGCTGCATGGTGTGTGCGTGGAAGTTGGGGGAGGGAGGCATGCCTGCTGCCTGCCAGCGGCTCGTCAGCGTGGCCAGGGCCCCCAGCGTGGCGCTGCTGCTCTGGTACTCGAGTGCACGCTGCGTGAGGGAGAGAAGCAGGGCGTGCCACCCTGCTGGCAGCACGGGCCCGGTGGCTGCTAGCGGCTGGGGTGGTGTGGCTGATGATGTGGCTTGTGGCTGCGTGGCGTCCTTGTGCCAGGGGCGGGGCGCCTGGTGCATTTGGCAGCCGGAAAGCACAGCTTGCTGGTGCAGCCACTGCTGCGCGGGGCGCAGGAGGGGCGACGCTGCGTTGGTGTGGGCCAGCGCCTGGCCCACTGCTAGCAACGGCGGCAGTGGTGGTGGTGGCGGAGGTGCGGTGCTGCTGGCATTGTGTGGGGGTTGGTGGCCGACAGCGGTGGCAGCGGAGGCGTGCAGTTCGAGTTGCGCTGTCAGCCACACCAGCTGGGCGCATGCTGGGAGGCTCACGCAGCCGTCGTAGTCCCAGGACGGAGGACGGTGCGGCTGTTCCGTGCTGCTGGGTGAGTGTGTGAGAACGTGCTGTAGGGCACGTGCCAGGAGCTGCAGCGTCCTGGGCTGCAGTGTGGTTGGCCCCGCCGCCCGCGCCAGAGCCGCCACCGCCAGGGCACAGCTCTCCACCCGCATGTGCGTGGCACCAGAACCACCGCCTGCGCTGTCTTGCTGCTCCTGCTGCTGCAGCGAGCGTGCCCGTGTTTCCTGCTGCTGCTCCCCCCCCTCCATTGCGAGCAGCAGCGCTCGCTGCAGCGCCTCCTGCACCTGGTGCCTGCACCACGGGCAGGATGCCACGGCAACGCAAGGCAGCGGGACGCGCGTCAACCACACGCACATGTATCCATAGCAAAGTCACGCATGCCCTGTGTTGTCCCCTTGGCCCCCATGGCTTGAGCACCCTCAAGAGGTCCCTCTAGCTCCTCACAGCATGACCCCAAGGTTGTCCCTGCAGCTGCCGATGCCATGACACGTCCAGCCATCGCACTCACGACTGCAGTGCCGTCAGCCCCAGGCCCACGTCCACCAAGGCCTCCAGCTGCTGGGCGCCAAAGTGCCTGCCTGGGTGCTGCTGCTCACCCCCGTGCGCCTCGCCCTCCTCCTCCCATTCCTGCGCCCCATCCGGCTCCTCCCACGCGCCAAGGTGCCGCGTGGTTGCGGCCGCTGTGAGCTGCATCTGGTCGGCAGTGAAGAGGTCCACCACCCGCTGGCCCAGCAGCGGCACTAGGTCCCTGAGCGCAAGGGCCAGCTCACCCTTCCATGACCCCACTCCGCCCTCCCCCTCCGCGTGGTGGGGCTGCTGGGGGGCCTCCTGCTGCTGGGGCGACTGTGCCAGTGCCAGGGGCAGCCACCCCAGCGACCTCAGCAGGCGCAGCACATGCAACACGGCGCTCACGTGGGGAGGGCCCAGGCGGGAGGAGGCCTGGCTGAAGGCGCGGGCCAGCAGCGCTGAGCATGACGTGGCGACGGAGCGGCACCGCTGTAGCGTTGTGGCAAGGTCTGCTTGCTGCCTGGAGCGGGGCGGAGGGCGCTGCTGCCGCCGGTGCGCGGCAGGGCCATCAGGGCTGGAAACCCCGTTCTTGGGCCCTGCTGCGTGCTGTGCCTGCGTTGGCGCTTGTGTGGGCGCTGTGGGGCCAACAGCGGTGAGGAGCCGCTGTGCCTGCCTCAGCAGCCGCAGCAGGCGCTCTGAGAAGGCGCGGAGCTCCCTCAGGCTGGCGGAGTGGCCGCCTGACTGCAGCTGCGTCCGCAGGTGCAGCAGCGAGTGCTCCAGCTCGTGCGCACGGGCAGGCAGCGACCCATCCTGGCTTGCCCGCTCCTCCTCCTGCTGTTGCTGCTGCTGCTGGCTCGCTGCTTCCGTTGAAGGCGCAAGCTCCTGCTTTTGCTGCAGCCGCTGCTGGGTGTGCAGGCCGCCTGCTCGTTGGCGCCGCTGCGGTGAGTCGTTGTTGCCATGGGTGTGGGCTGGCTGCATGCCATGATGCGCAATGTCTGCATCGGCCGCACTGCTAGGAGCTGCTCCAGCCGGCACGCTTGGCGACGCACGCAGCCGCCGTCCAGCGGTGCAGGGAGACGCTGCACGCAGCGGTGGCGCCTGCAGCTGCGGTCTGTGGCTGCAGGTCACCGCCCTGAACATCTACAACGTTGTGCACGCGAAGCAGGACGCTCTTCGACCTCTCGCAGCGCAAGCCCCACGGCATGCTCGACGCGGTGTCGCGCCCGCCGCACGCGGTGTCCAACAAGTCAGGATGGCAGCAACGCTCACACTGCAGAGTGAAGAAGGCACGGTGGGCCGCAGCGCCTCTGCGTTGCTCTTTTGGAAGTAGGGCTTCACGCTCAGGAGCGAGGAGCAGCCAGATGGCGGAGGGCGGCGGTGCAGGGAGCAGACACGCGGAGCAGTTCGTCTCCGAGTGCATCGTCAAGTGCGTGCACATCGTTCTGAGCGCGCGGCTCTTCCCAGCCGCTCCTGGACCAGGAGGCGCGGCGACCTCTGCCTACGCGTCCGCAGCTCCTGCCGGCAAGCCGAACAGATGGGTGAGCAGGCTCACGCTTCGCTGCGCCTCGTGCGAGATCCCTTGCCCCTGCGCTCACCTTTGAGCACTAGTGGCTGGCGCAGAGCAAGGTGCTCGAAGTGCACCGTGACTGCTGCAGTTCCTGACCGAGGTGCCAGAGCTGCCGGAAGTGCGCAGCTTCCTGGAGCCCTGCCGCCAGGACCTCTCCGTGCCGGTGGACATCGAGGTGCGCGGCCAATCGGCACACGCCACCTCGCTCCTCACATCCGCAGCTGCACACACCACTCACAGCAGAGAGCAACGTGTGCACACGTCGTGATGCAGGTGCACTGCGGGCCTGCCGGCCGACAGCAGCAGGTGCTGTTGGAGCGCTGGCGGTTGCATTTTGACCCGGCGGGGGGCGGCGCCAGGCTGCTGGTGACGGGTGGGGGCGCGGGCAGCAGCGCCTCGTCGCACATGCGGCTGGCGGCGAGCAACAGCAGCAGCAGCGGCGGTAGCGCAGGGGCCACGCGCCTGGCGGGCGACGATGGGGCACTGTACAAGCGACTGGTGCGCGTGCGGTGGCCCTGCCTGCAGCTGGCTGGGTGTGGAGAGCTGCAGCGTGTGTCGTCATTAACGCCTGCTCTAGCGGTTTACGGGCGCATCGGATGGAACTGTGGTGCACCTGTGCGTGCGTGTGTGCGTGCAGACGCTGCTGGTGCGGTGCCTGTGCTGCCAGCTGCGCGTGGTGCCTGTGCACCGCCTGGTGCGCGCGGTCAAGGTGAGGTGGTCTTGGGGCAGGAGCACGGCGCCAGCACCAGGGAGGGAGAGGATCTAAGGGGGGTTGAACAGGCTGCACACATAGTGCTCCGTACGCGGGCCTCAACATTCGCACTGGTGCGCAGCAGCCATCCCTGGGCAGCAGTACAGTGCGCCAGCAACTATCGCCAACACACCAGTCTCGTAGTTATGCACCCACTGCACTCCTTGTGCCCCACCCACCCACCCACACTGTACAGAGGCAGCCCCTGCCCGCCTGGCGCCTGTCTGCCCGCCTGGTGCGCGGCAACGCCACACTCTGGTGCGGCGCACTCACCTCCCCCGCCCTCGCCATTCCCGGCGCACCCAAGCAGCAAGCTCCGCCCCCTGGCCTCCCCACCACCTCCACCTCCTCTGCTGCCGCTGCTGGTGGTGCTCCAAGCACTGCGGAGGCGGTGGTGGTGCTGCCGTCAGGCGTGGCAGTGGGGCAGCAGCTGGTGGGCAGCTGGGCGGCCCCCCCGGCCGCAGCCCTAGGGGGAGGGTTTAGGGTGGGGGTGGAGCATGTGTCGGTGGCGGCGGTCATGGCACTTGAGGTGAGGCTCCTGTCTGCTCGCTGTCTGACGGGCACCTTCGAACATCGTGCAGCCCCTCCGACCACTCTTGGCAAACCTGCAAAGCGGACTGCTTTTGAGGGTGAGTGCAATCTGTATGTGTGTGTGTGCAGGAGGTGGTGGCGGGCTGCCCGTCTCTCCCTGCCGCACCCCCTCCCGTCATCATCAACGACTACATGGCTTCCACCGCCAACACCACCACCACCACCACAGCCGCCACTGCCACACCACCCACCGGGACATGGTCCTCATCAGGCACGCCCTCCACCACCACCACCACCACCACTAAGGGTGTGCCCGTGCCCCACACCACCCCCTCCACCAGCCACGCGCTCCCCAGTGCGCCAAGCCACCCCGTGGGCACCCCACCCTTACCTCCCGCAGTGCAGCACCGGACCCCCACCCAGCAGCAGCAGCAGCCCGCCCTGTCCGTACCTTCCAGCACCAACGGCGTGGGGGGGGGCAGCAGCAGCAACGCATCTGCTGTAGCACCGGGGGCGTATGGCAGTACCCCACCAGGCAGCAGCACCGCTGTGGCCTCCAGTGGGGCGGCTGCCGTTGGGAGGGTGCATGGGAGTGGAGGGGTGGGCTCAGGTGCGTCATTCGCGTCCGCGGCCTCATCAGGCAACTCGGTGTCATCCTCCGTGCCGCGCACGAGCCACATGATGGCGGCGGCGGGGGCTGGAATGGCTAGGTAGGTGTGTGTGTGTGTGTCGAGCTTTACATCTGGCGCGGCGATCTCTCGCAAGCAGATGAGCACAGGTAATCATCATCACGCACAGATCCCT
>QAXK01001188.1:0-27176 GCA_004335735.1 Chlorella sp. KRBP
CTGGTGGTAGTGGTGAGGGTGAGGGTGAGAAGGGCAAGAGTGGGGAGGTGGAGGGTGAGGGTGGGTACCAGGGAGACGAGGAGAACGAGGCACCCGCACCCGCACAGGGGCCAGGCAAGAAGCTGGCGAGCAAGCTGCAGGCAGCCGGGCGCTCCGCCTCGGCCGCACCTGCCCCTGCCGGCCCGGCATCAGGGGGGCCTGAGGGGGGGGTGCCGCCAGCACCCATGGCCACGGTGGCGGCGGCTACGGCACCTGTCCTTCCGCCGGGCGTGACGCTCACCAAGTGAGTGCGGCCACACTCACTCACCCATATCTGTTGCTGCTGTGCGATTTGCGGGTGGTACAGTGGGAGAGCGCTGCGGACGCGTGAAGCTGGCTGCTGCATGCGTGATGCGTGTGGTGATGGTGTTGTGCTTGTTGTGAGCGCAGGCGTCAGGCCAAGCAGCTGGAGCTGGGACTGGTCAGCCTGGAGGACCTCCTGACGCAGCTCAAGGGCAAGCAGCCGCTGGCACCGGTGGAGAACGCAAACTGCGCCGCCTGATCTGATCATGACGCATCCCCCCTCCGTCGCGACCTGCCTGCCCGACCTGCTTTTGCTTTGTGCTGACGCGCCAACTGCGCCCCAGTGTGCAAAAAGATGCACGTGCTCCCATGCAATATCGAATCCTTGATGCCAAGACACCTTTTGCACCTCACGCTTGCATTACCAAGGCACCACAGCACTCCATCCAGTGCCCCATCAGGGTGGCGCGTCAGCCAGGCGCCTGGGTGTGCCCGCCACCCCCTCGTGCTGCAGCTTGCTCACAAAGCCCCGCGGCGACATGGCCCTGGCGTTGAGCTCGTGCAGCAAGCCCTGCAGCGTGCGCGTCACACGCAGGATGCCAGCCGGCGGCGTGCCTGGCCCCACCGCCCCCTTGTGCTGCGCCACCCCCGTGGCTCGCGGCGAAGGCAGTGGGGACGCCGCCGCTGCTGTTCCCTCATCATGATGCTGCTGCACGGGCGCCCACACGCCGGTAAGGCCCCCTGGGGTGTGGCTGCTGTCCTTGTACGGCGGCCCGCGTGACCTCTGAGGCAGGCGGGGTGAAGGGCAGAGGCTGCTCGCGGGGCGGGGTGAGCAGGGTGCGCTGGCAGGGCTCACGCCGCTGTTGAGTTTGGACGTGAATGCTGCCATGGCGGCAGCCAGCTGCTGCTGCGCCTGCTGTGCTGCCGCCATGATGTGCTCTGACGCGTGGCGGTCCAGCACCAGCTGTGGGGACTCCCTGGTGGGGCTGTGCAGCGCCCAGGGGGACGTGCTGGCCTCAACCTTGGCGCCCACCTGGCCCCCGCCGGCGCTAGCTCGCAGCCCATTGTCGCAGCTGTCCTGCAGTGCGTTGTAAAGAGGGTTGATGTGCGTGATGGTGGGCGGGGGCAGGCACCAGGTGCCTGCCGGATCGGGCTTTGCTGCGGGGGTGGCCTGCCAGTGGCGGCGAGGAGAGCTGCCCGGTGGGTGTTGGTGGTGGTGGGGGTGCGGTGGGTGTAGGGTGCCGTCGGGCTTGCAGCTGACGCGCAGGGTGATGGAGACACCCGGCAGGACGTGGGAGAGGTCCGGGTGGATCTCCAGCACCGTGCTAGGGTCAGGGCCACGCAGGAGCTCTGCTAGGGAAGTGCGCGTGTGCACCACGCGTTCACGTGACTGCTGGGGGGATGGCGCGCCATGTGCGGTGCTGGCGGTGCTGAGTGCCGCTGAGGCGGCGGGGGCCAGGGTGTGGGGTGTGGCGGTGGTGCTGCTGGCGGGTGTGAGAATGGGGCGGTGTGCGTGCGGAGGGTGAAAGCCCAGCGTGGCGGCGGTGGCGATGCGACCCTTCCGTGACGTGGTGCCAGGCGTAGCAGCAGCGCGCGTGCGCACCCGCCGTGAGGTGACGCTGCTGGTGGAGGTGCGCGTGGCCGAGGTGCGGGACGAGCTGCCTGCCCGCCTGGACAAGTGATGCGGTGCCAGGGCGTGGCTGGTGCTCCCCTGGGCTGACACACGCAGCGGGTGCTGCGGCACCAGTGCTGGTGGCATTGGTGCTGCTGGGCGCCGGTGTGGGTGGGATGCCCCGGCAGGTGGCGGTGCATTGGTTGGTGTGGATGTGCTGGTCGCGGGATGCTGCAGGATGTTGAGGAGCTGCTGCTGCGTGCCGCTGAGCAGGTCCTGGGCGCAACGCAGCACGGTCACGTGCCCACCAGACGAGGGGCCGCTTGGTTGGCTATGGGGTGCCAGGGATGCGCTGGCTGCGGCCTGGATGGACGAAGGGTCTGCTGCTGACGCCAGGGATGCCGTGACGCTGGCCGGTGTGGGAGGCCCACTGCTCGCGTCCAGACAGCTGAAGGGACTGCAGGGGCAGGGACAATGCGCACCGAGGGGGCCGCGATGTTGCTCGGTTGGCAAGCGAGCGATGCATATGTGCCGGGTGTGCGCCAGCTGACCGCAACGTACCTGGCTTCACAAGCCGACCGCAGAGCACGCAGCCACTCTTGTGCCTCAGCGGGCCCAGCACACCTCAACACCACGTCATGCCCGTGAGCACCACGCAGCGTGACGTCGCGAGGAGCCTTCGGACCCAGCCTGCACCGCAGGCCATGTTGTCCACACCATTGGCGCGAATGCCTCGCCGCAAGGTAGCCAAGGTGCTGAGCCTGTGCAAGGACAGCAGCACCTCACCTGCAGGCGTACACGTCCTGGATAGGCACGACTTGCCGTGGGACGCATGCTGCCTCGTCGCCCAGCAGGAGGAGCCGCCGGGCCACGAGCACCTGGGCAGCAGCAGCCATTGTGCAGCTTGCGTGTCCAGCTATTTGTTCTGCGCTTTGTGGGGCGAGGTAAACATGCACCGGCGCACTCACTGCGTAGCGTGGCGAGTGCCCAGTGAGGCCCCGCTTCTGCATGGTGCCCTCGGCCAACGCAGACATGTTGAACGTGCTCGTGCGAAGCCCACCAAGCTTGATGGACGCCCACGCCATCCTGCATCCAGCCATACAGCACCTCAGCCAATCAGTGAGCGATGGACGGTACGCGTACGGCCACGGCCACCCCGCACGCCACGCTCACCTGAACGTGACGTTGTCCTCAGCGCTGCAGAACTGCACCATCAGCCTGAGGACGGGCTCCTTGCCGCAGGTGATGAGGCACAGCGTGGGCTGCGCCTCGTCAAACGCCAGGTCGTCCACGTCCGCGGCGGGCAGCCGCCGCCACGCATGCCCCTTGCGCAGCAGCGTGACGTCCCCGGACCCCGGCTCCAAGTGCACGACGCATCGCAGCACCTTGCTGCTTGTGGCAGCGCGTACGGTGACCCTGCAAGCAAGGTGCACGCCAGGTGCACCTCAGCCAAAGGCGGCGAGCACGAGGAAGCGCTGGTGCTGCACCGTGGTGCGAGCGACTCACGGGAACGAGAAGAACATGTCCATCATGGCCGCTCGCGCTGCCATCGCGCTCGCCTGTCCTTCTTGATCACGTCGATGCTGCAGAGCGAAGCACGCTGCTCGGCTTCGTGCCAATCAGCAGAGTATTCACTGTTTTGCAGTGCTCTGTGAATTCGTGCCTTCGGATTATGCGCGGCGCAACGCGCGCAGCCCCTGGCTCTCCCTCGGGGCAGACGAAGGGGCACCTTGGGATCCAACGCTGGATACTTTGCCTGGCGCGGCGCATTAAGCTGCATTGCGATCATGTACTTGTGTAGCTTGCTCGTTCGCTGCTCCTCTCGTTCCTCTCGCGCCCGCCCGCCATCTGGCGCCCACAATCGCCGACCATCGCACTTCATGGCACGCACATCCATAAGCAGGCACAAATACCACGCAGTCCGAAAAGGAGCCTGACTTCACACTAATAATCACGCCTCCACCGGCTGCGGCTTGAAGTACGGCACCGCGCCGCCGCTCACGCCCGGCGCCGCACGCCCCGACGCCACTGCCTTGAGCTCCTCCTGCCACGCGTGCAGCGCCCCCAGCGGCGACGCCTGCTCCTTGGAGCTCGCCGCCGCCAGCGCCGCCGCCAACGCCGCATTCCCCCCCGCCCCGGGGCCCCCACTCAGCACGTCCGCCACCATGGCGCTGTGGCCCGACAGCAGCGCCGCCAGCAGGCCCAACGACTCGCTCGCGCCGCCCAGCGATCCCAGGCCTAGCAGCGGCACCAGCTGCTGCAGCTCCTGCTTCATACCCAGCTCCGCCATGTAGGTTAGCAGCTCTGCCAGCTGCTCAGGGAGGATGCCCTGGGCGTGGGGCAGCAGCATCTGCACCACGTAGCGGCAGGCGTCCTGGATGCCCGAGGCGCGCAGGCCCGAGAGCAGCTGCAGGCCCAGGGAGAGGGCTTCAGGGCTTGCGGAGGCCATGGCGGGGGGCGGCACGCCGGCGGCAATGGCCAGGGCCGTGTTGGTGGATTGGTTGGTGGCGGCGGCGCGGATGGGGGCAGACCAGTCCAGGTCGTCGGGGTACGCACGCACTACGCACACAGCCACCAAACAGTGCGCACACCACGTGTGTTAAAGGACAGGTGTCGACAGCACCTGTGCTGATACATGTATCATGCACCGCAGCTGCCGTCGCACCACGGGCCAGGATGCCATTGGCTGCTTGCTGTTGCTGCCCCAATTGACCGCACAGTCATCACTCACGTGAGTTGGGCAGCGACTGCGCGACGCCGCCCGCCTCCAGCGAGGCGAGCCCCTTGATGCCTCCGGTGCTCTCCACGCTGAAGGCGGCGTTGGTGAGCGTGTAGGCGAACGAGGAGGAGGGCGGGCGGTGCGTGAAGCCGGCCAGCAGCGCCTCCACAGCCTCCGACGCCTGCAGGCAGGAGGAGCACGCACGTACGGGGAGCGTGCATTCAATGAGAGAAAGCCAGCAGCTGCTTTTCAAAGACAAGGACACGTCAGAGCAAGGGCAATATGCCATTGCTGTCGCAGCCGCACATCGCCACTCCCACTCCCAGCGCACCTGCACCCAGTGGTGCAGCTCCAGCCTCAACCGCGCCTCGTCCACCAGCCTCAGCCCGTTGAGCATCAGCGCCGACTGCGCGCCCTTCTTGCCGTGCAGCGCGCACACAAAGGCCGCCACCGCCGCGTGGTGCGCCGCCGGCAGCGCCGTGTTGGCCAGCTGCACCGCCCCCAAGGCGTCGCCCGCCGCCGCCACGCACAGCACACGCACGCCAGGGTGGCGCGCCAGCGGCAGCGCCTGCGGCTGCCCGTGCACGTCCAGCACCCACAGATACCCGTCCCTGGGCCCCAGCAGCGCCAAGGGGCCAGCGGGGCGCGGGAGCGGTGTGGGTAGCGCGCCGAGGAGAGAGAGGTCGGTGCCGGTGAAGGTGGAGGGGATGCCAGGGACGGGTGCGGCGAGGCTGGCGAGCGTGACGGTGTGCACCGTGATGGGTGCGGGGTGGTTGTCCTGGAGGGAGGGCAGGGAGACGAAGGCGAGGTGGATGTGGGTGGGCGTGGCGACGTAGAGCTGGCGCATGCCCCACTGCATGCCGGTGGCGTTGGCGATGGGGAGCGAGGCGACGGCTTGCATGGCGGGCTGGGCCGTGCAAATGAGCACCTGCGGGTGTGTGCACGTGGCGTGAGGAGCGAGTGACCACCCGCGATGGCGGCCTTGTGAGCACGACACCCACCCACCAGGGTCCCGAGCCGCAGACACGCCAACGGACGTGTTCCAGTACCCATGGTGAGCACCCTCAGGGCAGTGAACATGGATGGAACTCCATGAAGGAGCTCCTGCAAGCAGCCTCCTTTTCATTGTCACTCTGCCCTCTTCCTCCGTCTCCACGTGTGCGCACCTGTGAGGTGTATGCCAGCGCCACCAGGCTCAGGCTGGGGTCCCAGGCCAGCACCAGGGGAGCGGGCACCTCGACGCCCACGCGCGTGCCGCGGCCCCAGTCGTAGAGCTGCAGGGCGGGGGGAGGCTCGCCGCCGGCGTACAGGGACGTGGCACTGCGCACGCGCACGGGACACGCACGGGCACGCACGCACAAACACACCTCAGTTTCAACCCTTGTCGTGGTGCACACGTGAACCAGAGGCTGCCATGCTTGCCGCCCTGGACGCTGATTGCTGCGAGCGCAGCCTCAGACAAGCAACCGTGCACTGGAGGGAACTTTGCTTGGCAAGGCCTGCCGAGCGATCTTTACGGCTGCAGCATTATGACACGTGTCGTGAACGCCACGCAATGATGGTGATGATGCTGATGATGACTCTGATTGCTCTCCTCCACCTGACCAGCACCCACTGAGCACGCAGTGCGTGGTGTCTGTGCAGGCAGCACACAGGCGCAAGGGGCTCGCTAGTGGCCACATGCCAGTGTGTCGAGCTGTACATCTGGTGGAGCCAGATACGGCAAACATATGGTCCCACAAAATCGCAGTGTGGCAAGCACGCACTTGTTGAGTTGCCTCTTGAGCGTGACGCCGAGCAGCGGCCCGCTGCTGACCGACTCTGCCACGTCCTGGGGGCTCATGGGCAGGGCGCGGTGCGACAGCGTCACGCGCTTGCCGTCACACGTCTTGACCTGTATCACCACCACAAGCACCACCAGCACCACAAGCACACAACGCACTATCGCTGCAGGGACAACCTGCCCTCTGACAAGGCGCACCTCTCCACGCAGCATTGCAGCCACGCTGCAGCAATAACAACAACAACAACAATGAGCAGCGCACCTGCACTTGCGGGGGGGTGTTTGCGGCTGCTGCCGCCGCCGCCGCTACCGCCGCCGCCTCCATCCTCTGCCTCTCTGCCTCCTTGGCGCTGACCTTGCCCCCGCTCTTGAACATCCCGCCCTTGCCCTTTGCTGCTGCGGCGGGCGCGGGTGCCAGCAGGGCCGCCTGGGGCAGCTCCACCACGGCAAACTGGCTGGCGCAGGCGTGCCACGCCACGCTGGTGCCGGCGCCGGCACTCACCCTGCGGGGACACAGGGCAGCGGGACACCCTGATCACCTTGATCACTACGCCATCATCTATGCTCATCTGCTTGCCAGGGATGGCTCCGCCAGATGTCAAGCTCGACACACCACGCCCACGCCTTGCCCTGCTTTCACCCACCCACAAGGTGTGAAGGCTAAAGCCCACCCTCCTGTTTGCAGCTCCCACCCATGTGCGCACAGCAAGACGCTCTATGAGTGAGACAGCAGCTGCATTTGCGCCGACGCACGCAACGATGCTGCTCAAGCTCAGGAGAGGGAATCTGCCACTCACTCCTCCCATGTGCCCCCGGGCCCAGTCCTGCTGTAGATGGAGTACTGCTTGGAGGATGGCCAGCACGCGCTCACGTACGCGCCGTCATGGCTCACAGCCAGCACAGCGCGCGAGGCGGGGCGCCCGGCGGCCAGGCGCGACGAGCCCACCACCTGCAACAGTAAGCAAGCAATTCAACACTGTTTTGGCACCAAGGACTACGTGCCCACCACGTGAAGAGCAAGCAAGGATGTCGGCACCTTTGCACCAAAGACTGAGGCGGTGAGGGCACGTGGTCTGTGTTCTGGCCTTCTGGGTGCAACAATAAACAGGCGGCTGGCAAGGGGAAGAAGAGCCAGCCGCAGCAGGAAAGGCAGAGCACGCACTCCGTCACTCACGTGCACAGTGGTAGCCGCTTTGCTGTGGTCCTGCGCCGCTCCCGCCGCCGGGGCCCCTGGTGCCGGCGCCTTGCGCAGTGCTGGCAGGGCGACGGGCGCGGGTGTGGGGTCGTCCAGCAGCTCCATGAGCAGGTCGGCACCAGTGGCTGGCTTCTTGCCCTTGGCTTCCTTCTCTTTGGCTTCCTTCTCTTTGGCAGCCTTGTCAGCAGCCGCTGCGGCCGCTGCAACCGTCGCCGCCGCTGCTGCCTCGGCTGCCGTGGCGCGGGCCTGCGAGCCACCATTGGACGCCTCACAGTTAGTTTAATGGTATGATGTCAGGAGGTTGTGCTGCATGTCAGGGTGCTTCACATTGCTCCTGCAAAGCGAGTGCAGTTGACAAGGAAGAGGCCACAGAGGAGGGCGGAGCAAGTGCACACACATCCCCCGTGCGCACCTTGTCGAGGCTGGTGGTGGCGGTGGAGCAGTAGATGGAGTCTCCCACAGCCACCACGTACGTGAGCCCGTCGCCGTTGTTGTCCAGCACCTGCACGCACACCACACCGCAGGACAGCCACCTCAAAAGATGACCCAGGCGCTGCTGCACAGCAGCACTGCAGCTGCCCAACTTGGGCCCACTTGCCCTGCACGCACGTGGCAGTCCCTGAGTGTCCTGCCAGGTGACGAGGCAGTGTGCTCACCTGCCCTGCAAGGTGACGAGGCGGTGTGCTCACCTGCCCTGCCAGGTGACGAGGCAGTGTGCTCACCTGTCCCGGTGCCAGGAGGGGCAGTGGCACTGCAGGCGGCGTGAGCTGCAGGTCCAGGGTGGCCAGCGCCACGCCCGTGTTGCACGCCAGCAGGATGAGGTGCGGCTGGAGCGGGTGCACGCCAATGTGGTACACCTTTGGCAGCTTCTTGGGACCTGCTCACAGGCAAGGCAACACCACAATTCAACGCCTTTGGTGGTCTGAGGCGCACATCGCCTGCCAACGCATAGCTCTCAAACAGCTGTTTGAGGCATTGAGAGGCGTAGTGCTGCTGCAGAGCACCCAGCAGCACTGCGCCAATGGCCCTGCAGTGTCAGCGTGCAGCGCTGAGCCAGTCGTTTGTGTTGCCACGCGTACCTGTGGGGATCTGTCCGTTGAGCTGGCACACCACGCGCAGCGAGCCAATGGTCGGGTGCAGCGCCAGCACCACGCCAATCTGCACGCACACGCACACACACGCACACCGCAGGGCGCCGGCGAGTTGGTCAACCTCACGTTCCCCTGCCCTCACCACCTCCTGTGCGTATTCCACCAAGCTGTGCACGGGCCAAAGCTGCCACAGAGAGATGCTCCCTGCCCATCAACAGCAGCAGCACCTCCCCCACCCTGAGCTCACATCCGTGCCCATGAGTAGGCAGTGCGTATTGGACGCCGTGAAGCCGCGCGGCACGTAGGCGAGGCACGACGGCGGCGCCTTGGCATCCAGCTTGTGCTTGACCAGCTCCTTGAGGCTGGGGCTGTCAAACCCTAAACACCGCGCGTCAACCCCCGCCGACATGAGCATGGAACGACGCACGCTGCCTCCCGCCGCCGCCGCCGCTACCACCGCCGCCGCCGCCCCTCCCGCCGCTGCTGCCCCGCCAGGTGGCACTGCAGGGCCCGTCACCGCCGGTGCCTCGTCAATGCACACGTTCACCAGGCCCACCACCTCCTTATCGTGGCTCTTGTGGTCACCCGTGGGGTTGATGGCCACGTTGCGCCCGACGGACAGCGACTTGGCCATGGGCTCCCAGGAGGCCATGCTGCCGCCGGCAAAGCCCGCCACCAGCACCTCGTGTGCGGCGCCGCGCGCGTGCGTCACGGTCATGCAGGTGACTGCGCTCTTGTGGTTGGAGACGAGCATGCCCATGGGCAGGAGGCTCGAGGCGCTGAAGAGGCGGATCTGGCCGTCAGAGCAGCCCAGGGCCATGACGGGGGAGGAGAGCACCTGGGGCGCACCACTGCCCGTCTGCACAGTGGCAGCAAGCAAGCATCATAGTACGGGTGAGGGAGGGAAGAGCGCCCTCAGTGCCACACGAGATGGCCTGCCAGGTGAGTGTGTGGTAGCAGGCGTGGCGTAGACTGTCTTATGGGCGCAGCATGCCAAGGGCGTGCCAAGCCACGCTGTCGCCCGCACCTGAGCTCCGCTGAGGAAGAGGAAGGCGCAGCAGGTGGGTGCCTTTCCGTCCAGTGCCGCCTTGGACGTGAGCTCACGCACTGAGCGGCTCACAAGGTCCCACAGCAACACCTTGTTCTCACACACCAGCACCAGCAGCCTGCAGCACGCAGGACAGGGAGGCCGTGAGGCAGGCAGACGCTCTGGCATGTGACACTCATCCTGCCCACCCAGGACGTCCCCCAGGATAGCTGCTGGTGTTATGGGGAGCCTGCATGCGACAGATGAGAGAGCTGTGTCGCCCTGGCTGCTTCCAGCAATTGACTGCAGCACACCTCTGCCCCCGCATGCCAGTGGCCAGTGGCGCCACGCTGGGCGCCGGCAGGCTGCTCCCATACGCCAGCGCGTGGTTGCGGTTGAGCTGCACCGCCGCCGTGTCAACGTCCAGGAACTGCACATCCCGCACCTTGCCCGTCACAGACCTGCGGCCCACAGTGCAGGCACCACACGGCATCGGTGGCACCACCGCGCATCCTTCAGCACCCGCCCCAGGGGCCTGCATGAGGTGAGGCTCTAGGGGCCCTGCCGTGGTGCAAAGGCTGCCTCTTGCCTGCTGGTGCTGGGCCCATTGAGGGACGGGTTGACCGTGACGGACTCGTCCTTGAGGTGCAGGCGCCCCAGGTCCACGTCGCCAAACATGTCCGACTCGCCCACCTCCCCAAGCTGCAGCTTGAGCAGCACCTGCTCGAGTGCATGCACGTTGTGCACGGTCGCCACTGCTGCTCCGAGGCCAGGCGGGTCGCGGCGCACCCCTCGTCGGGTGGCCTGAGCTGAGGGCCCCCACCCGCGCACCTGCTGGCTGGTCCAGTCCCATAGGCTGACCGCATCTGACTTGGTTGCTGCGACCACCCATGGCTGTGTGGGGTGGAAGTCGGCCTTGAAGACCTGCACAGCGGGATGAGGAGGGCTCCCGATGAGGGATGCGCGATGCTTTGCACCAGCGCAATGCAGCGCTCGTGACGCCTAGAGCGTGGCCTGCTGCGCGATCGATGGGGTCCGGGGAGGAGATCCTTTCTCCACAAAGAGCGAAGAGCGAGAAGCCGCCAGCGTTCGCGCACCTTGTCGGTGGCCGCTCTGAAGCTCTGGATGGACAGCATTTCACTCTAGCTGCTGCTCATCGCCGGTGGTGAGCAGCTAGCGCGCAGCTCCTCGGCTGCGACCTCCTGGGCGCTGCAGCGCTGCAGCAATGGCGCTGTCTGAAAATATGCTGTGGCTACTCCCTGTCTTGCTTGCTGCTTTTGGGAGCTCATCTCACGGCCACATGGACGCCCACGACACGACCGCACGAGAATTGACTGATGTTTTGCCCAAAACCTTCCTTCTAGCCTATTATGAGGTCATCCACATCACAAGGAATGTCTGCCTGTCCCCCGTGGCAACGCACGCACGCCTGCCAAGGCAACGCTCAGCGGAAGCTGTAGTTCATCTCATTGGCCCCGTTGATCTCAACACTCTTGAGGGACACTGTGCTGGTGGGGAGGTAGTCCGTCTGGATGCCTTTGTATCCCATTGTCGCGCGCGACGCGTGGCGGATGGCAGGGTTCTCCTGCACGCGGCGAGCAGCAAGCGCACAGGCGTGGAAATCCTGGCTTTGGCCCCTGGTGCTGAGTCTCACACGCTGCAGGAGGCGCTGGTGGCCAGGCACTGTGTGCCCACGCCATGACATTGCGCTCACCTGTGGCCAGCGTGCTGAGCTCTTGCCGTAGACGGGCACCTTGGTCGTGAATGCGCTCTTGATCTTGCCCACACCTGTGAGCGCAGCATGATCACGCACATGTCGTCATGACGCTGCGGCGCACCACGTGTTGCACGCTGCCCCGCGCCACGGGCTAGCTGCACGACGGACTCCTGAGCTCAGCTGTCCGGCTAGCGCTGCCCTACCACCTGAGCCTGTGCTCACCGTCTGCGAGGTAGCCCTTATCGTCCACGATGAATTGTGTCTTGCCCGTACGCGCCTTGAGCGTCCCAAAGCGGGAGCCGCCAATCGTGCTCTGCAGGCACAAGCATGAGGGCATGGGCCTTGTGCATGTGCAGAGGCTGCTGCTCTCCTCTTGCTGCTGCTAATGCTTCTGGCTGCCGGACACACAACACGGCAATGCCGGACCTTGAGCCCCTTGACGTCCTCCTGCGGGACCTCCCAGTTGCAGAGCCGCTTCGAGCTGAAGGCGTGCTCGACCTGCTCGCCTGCGAGCGCGGGAGCAGCAGTGTGCGCGGGTGCGATGCAGGTCAAGGCTGGAGCCAGCGCCCACACCGTGGACCAGCCGCAGGAGCGCTGGTCTGCTGTCCGAGCGGCATGCGTGCACGATATGCTGCAGCTCGAGGCCTTGGCTGCTTGGATCGAGCAAATGGCGGACGGACCCGGCAATTGGCGCGCCATCGCGATGCGCTTCCGCTCCTCAGGCTTTGGCGACGAACAGGTGCTGTGAGCTGTGGTGCGTTCTGGTGCGTTGTGGCTTTCGAGTTCCTTCTTCACGCATATTGTGCCGTATTTTTCAATTTTAAAAGGACAGCCAGGGAATCCTGCACGGCAAAGGCAGAGAAAGGAGCGAGCTTGCTCCTTTGCTACAACTCAGGGCCCGAGGTCCTTGTCGAGCTTCTTGATGAGCTTGAGCAGCCCCTCGTAGTTGAAGGGCGTCTCGGGGGCCATGGGGTCCATGAACAGGCGCCTGCAGCCATGAGCCAAGGAGGGGACGACACGTGATGTGGCAGCTGCATGCCCAAGCAACAATGCCCTGCTCCCACCAAGCATGCGTGGCCTTCAAGCTCGCTCACCTGAAGAGGAGGTCCAGCAGCATCTCCAGCTTGACGTACAGCGGGCGGTTCTTGACCGTGCCAAAGCCGGCCGACTCGCGGATGCTGAAGAGGTCGCCGTTGACGTCGTGGTCCCCGCCGTCGGGGTTGCCCTCCAGCCGGTCCTTCTCAAGGGCCCACTCCAGGATGTTGTGGTAGCCTGCAGCGAACAAAACACAAGCACGCCACATAAACACAAGCACGCCACATCCGGATGCTGCTGATGCCCTGGCACTTTACAGTCCTGCACGCAGCCTCACGCCAACCCTCAATGCACGCACCCGCCGCGTCCAGGTCGCTGTCCAGCGGCAGGTTCTTCATGTCCGCCAGGCGGCCCAGCGCCTCGAGGAAGTCGGTGAAGGTGAGCGAGGTGTAGCGCTGGTAGTCCTTGATCTCGTCCATCACGTACATGCGGCTCCACAGGAACGACAGGCTGGCGTCCTGGATGGTGAACTGCCCGTCAATCAGGTGCGCGTCCGTGCACATCTGCAGCCAGCCGTCCAGCTTGAGCATCTTGGTGCGCAGGCCGCCGCCGGGGGGCTTGAGGCGATACCGGCTGTAGATGGCCTTGAGCATCACCTACGCCGCCAGGGCAGGAAAGGGCGAAAATGCTGTGAGCAAGCCGTGCCAGCTGCAGCGGCGCGCATTGTCAGAGCAAGGCTGGCCGGTGGAGGCCGCACCTGGTGGCGCTTGAGTAGCAAATCCACCTCCTCGCAGTAGAGGCGGTCGTTGCGGAACTCGTTGGGCGTGTGGCGTGCAGCTGCGGGCAGCAGCAAGAGCAAGTTGGGTGGTGATCTTAGCAGGTGCTGGCACCGGTGGGTCAGCCAATCAGCCGGAATGGGTGCCAGCAATGCAGCCAGGGTCACGGCGCACGGAACGCACCGGGCGGGAGGTTCGCGACGATGTTCCTCTCGAGCAGCTGGCGCACCGAGTCCGCCACGTCCTCTGTGGCCTGGCCGCGCCCGTACTTGGCGATGGCTGCGCGCACGATGGACTCGAGGAACTCGTAGCGCATCATCGCCGTCTCGAGGTTGACCACGGCCTCGGCGCTCTTCTTGTCCGGCTGGAAGTTGCAGACGATGAAGATGGTGTCGCAGTCGGAGCGCTTGATGAACTGGCTCTCCGGGTCCGCGATCTGGCACTCGTCCTGCGGTGCGGTGAAGCATCGTGCAGTGTGAGCGCGCTGTGCGGGCGAGTCGCACAGGAGCAATTAGGCCCTGCGAGACGAGGCGCGCCCGTCTCCTCACCAGGAAGTTGGTGTAAGCGTTGAGCGGCATGTGGTAGGGGTCGTTGCCCGCGCCGGCCGCGTAGTATAGGAACGCCGAGTACCATGTCTGGTAGTGCTGCGGGCGGCGAGGTCGGGGAGGTGCAGGCGGCGCCGGGCGACGAGTTGGCAGCGCAACAGCAGCGCCCAAGCAGCAAGAGAGCACGTGCGCAGGCAACGAGGGCTGCTCGGAGAGCTGTCTCACCTGGAGCAGCACGTCGTGCACTTCCTGCAGCATGGCCTTGTCGTCCTTGCCTTCCGCCTGCGTGTTGCCCTTGTGCTCGCGCGCCAGCATGCTCGTGAACTTCTCCTTGGCGCACGCTCGCGCCCAGTCCTTCTCGAACATCTTGTCCACGCTCTGCGAGGCAGTAAGCGCACGAGCGCAAGATCAGCCGCAGGTGGCGCAGGCCCCGCGAACACCCGGCAACAAAGCGCGGCCGCGCCGCCCCGCCAAGCATCCCGTCCCACTCACCCCTTGCGTGTCGGTGAAGTTGCGCACGTCCGCCTCCTTGACGCGCGGCTTGAAGATCGAGTTGGGCAGGGTCCAAGGCTCGCGCGCCTCGACCGCCTTGACCTCAACCGCCTCGACGCGCGTCTGCGTCTGCGTCTTGATGATCTTCTTGGCCTGCACCACACCACCACCACACCACCACACGGGCGGCTTGTCACCCTCAGCCCAGCAGTGCTGCTGCCTCAGCCAGGAGCCATGCCACTCGTCATGCCACTCGTCATGCAGGAGCCGCACCTGCATGACAAGTTGGAGGTTGTCCTCACGCAGGTCGCCAAAGCTCGTTGCGTTGAGCAGGTCGGGCCGCTTGACCGCCAGGGTGTGCTTGCTGGGCAGCGGCACCAGGTACGGCACCTGCACAGGCACACATTACGCGGGTACGCACGGGTTGGTGCATGTGTCGGAAGGCCAAGGCGCACAGCGCATGCCCACAGCAGCGTCATGGCACTCACTGGCTTGTATGGGATGAAGGGTGGTGCGCTGCCCGGTGGCTTGGCGATGAGGTTGAGCACATCCGCCAGCGGCATGGTCTGCTGCAGCGCCTGCGGCACGGTGGAGGGCCTGGGCGGCGGCACCACAGCATCCACCGCCACCTCGTCCAGCAGCACGCCCCCGTTGTAGTACATGTACGCCTGCCTGCCGTTGGGCAGCTGGTACGAGGGGAACATGTCCTTGCACACGCGCGAGCCGTCCACGTGCTCAAAGATGGTGAGTGTGGGGCGGCTCGGGTCGTCGTTGCTGATGATGCGGTCGGCAAAGGAGATGACCTGGCGTGGCCGCTGTGGGCCCAGCACCACCTTGAGCGGCACTGGTGAGGGCAGCTTGCCGCTCTTTGCAAGACGGTCCTCCTCGGCCTGCTGACGCAGCTCGGCAATGGTGACCTCGCGCCCGCTGTTGGCGGCCTGGGCGGCGGACTCCTGCAGGGCCTCCTCCGCCTCTTGCGCTGCCAGCACCACCTGCAAGGTGCACAGCATCCGGTGCACAGCCAGAGCGTCAGTGCTTGCCATGTAAGTGGTCTCACTGGGGCACGTGGTATTGGTGCAGGGGAGGCTGATGGGTGGGCAGGCTGACAGCGTGCTGGTCAGGTGGTCCAGGGCACACCTCTGGGTGGGGTTGCAGGACGGTGAGCGCCACGCGTCCCTGGTCACGCTGCCGCGTGGAGGGGCGGGCGGTGGCAAAGTCGCCCGTCTGATCCAACGAGGCGTCCTCATCAAACCGACCCGTCACCATCATCTGCAACAGCAACGGCAACAACAGTAGTAGTGTGACGCAACGGCACAGCTGAGTCAGCTGCGGCAACCTTGTCGCAAGAGCTTGAGCAGTGCTTGAGGGCCTGATCTCAGGCCTGTGTGTGTGCTTCTTGTGGGAGGAAGCCGCACCTGTGTCGCTGCGCTCATGAGCCCCTCGTCGTGCCGGGGCAGCTGCGTGGACAGCAGCCGCTGTGCCGGGCGCTGCAACGTCGTGTCCTGGGACACCTCACGGTACTCGCTCACTGCCGGCTGCCACCGCCGCTGCCCGTGCCGCCCACGTGCCTCAGGCGCGTCCTGCAGTCATACACCCACACCATCTCGATGATTTCGCGCGTCCGGACAGGACCCAGGATCCTTTCGGCGCTGTGCAGGAACCACAACAGAGCTGCTGTAGAGTGTGAAAGGCAGGGTTGTGGGAGCGTGGCTCACGTTCCAGAGGTGGTTGAGTGGCCGGCAGAGCAGCTTGCTGAGCGCCTTGCTGTTCTCCAGCTCAGTGTCCAGCCAGTCGCCGTTGGAGTCCCACATCACCTGCAACGAATTGGCCACACAATGATGACAGGCAGACAGGATGACGTCAGCGTGAGCCACGCTGACTGGTGTGCAGTTCAACATCAGACGTGTAAAATGCAGCAGACCAAGGCGTGCACAAGAGGTCTGCCGCACCTTGCGGTGTGTGCGCTTGCCCCCCTCGTCCTTTGGCCCCGCGCCGCCGCCGCTGGCATCCACCTCGGCCGCAAACGTGTTCTCCAGCCAGTTGAGGAACCGCGAGCGCGAGTTGTTGACGTTCTCCTCGTCACCCGCCCCCACCTCGTCCGCGCCGCCCTCCTGCCCCCACCCTGCGCCGGCGCCCGGCAGGGCACCTGGGCGGCGGGGCGCCTGCGCTGCCTGCATCTTGCGCGCCGCGGCGGCTCCGCCTGGGGGCGGTGGGGCGGTGGCGGTGCCTCCCCGTCCCGCCCACACGTCCTCCTTCTGCTCAAAGATGGGCGGGAAGATCACCTGCACCACACAAGTCGTGACGCGTTGGCACCCATGCGACACATTGTGGGTGCTGTCGTGCATGTTTAGCAGGCCAGCCGCAGCAGGCCTTGACGCGCCCCCTCGCACAGGCAAAGGTGAACTGCATCAACGCTGTGCTCTTGCCTTTGGCCGGATGGCTCCTGCCAGCGCTGTATCCACGCTCTGGTTGAGGATGGCGCCGTTGGGGCTCACGCGCTGCCTTCGGCTGGCCATGGTGCGCTGCAGGCTGCCTGCCAGCTTGGTGGGGCTGCGCGGCGAGCCTGGTCCCCCGGGCCCGGGCCGTGAGGGGCTGCCAGGGGAGCTGGGCATGTCGTCATAGTGCGAGCGCATGGGGCTGGTGCGCGTGGTGATGCTCATCTGGGCGACCTTGGCCAGGGGAGGCAGCAGGCTGGCGGTAGACTTGAGCTGGTCATCCACCTCGGTCGCCTGCAGGACGATCAGGCCGCACCCACCGTTACGTCGCAACTCTGGATGATGGTGATGAGGTGAGGTGAGGTGAGGTGAGCTGTGCTGACACGAGGAGGTCACAAGGTGCGAGTGCGGGTGAGGAGGGTGGTGGCGTGGTAGGGCCATGCAGGGCGCACTCACGTGCTCGATGAGCTTGTCCAGGCTGGTGGTGCCGAGCAGCTCGGCCTTGTACATGAGGGTGCGGTTGGCGGGGTGCTGCGCAATGTTTTGGAGGATGTAGCTGAGCAGGTGGAGCAGCTTGGTCTCCGCCTCACTGTCCAGGCTCCGCTTGCTGCACGCAGGCAAGACACAGCGTGCACAGCGTTGCGTGGTGCCGGTTGCGTGGGGTGGCGGACGGGTACTGGTGTCAATTTGCAGCCATCTCAAGCCGTCAACACTCACGTGGCGGAGCTGACACGGCCGTAGAGGAAGGTGCCCGTGCCCAGCAGCACCTTGAGGCCCTTGCGCGCCAGCAGCGGCTGCGCCGAGCGCAGCACGCTGACGTTGACGAGCGCGGCGAGCGCGACAAAGTAAATGTCCTGCTGCGCCTCGAGCGTGGTCATGTCGCGCTCATACCTGCACGCAAGCATTCGCGCAGCAGCATTCCGTGGTGGTTGTGTGGCCGCTGGCGGCAGGTGCAGGCAGGTGCTGGGCGGAGGCCACGCAGGTGTCGGCAGGTGAGGCGATCAGGTGACTCACTGTGCCGAGTCGTCCTCCTCCGGGGCGGCCCCGTTGATGGCCGATGCGAAGCTGTCCTGCGTCGCGCGAGGCTTGCGCCAGCTGCCGGGCTGCCTGCCGGACAGCAGGTCCTGGTAGCGCCGGTTGACGCGGCGCAGCAGCGAGATGAGCGCCTCGATGCCACCCAGCAGCGCCGCGCCGGCCTTGGCGTCGCGGAGGTACTCGCGGCCGACCTCGTGCGAGGCGCCGTAGGGCGCGGCGAAGCAGATGCGCGAGATGCCGTGGCAACCCCGGTACTCGAGCAACGGCAGCCTGCAAGGGACGTTCGTGAGCGCAGCAGAGAGCGCTCGGTTTGCGGCGGTGTATCCACGAGAGAGAGCGGCTGCGTGCCGGCGACGAAGGTCTCGAGACCAGCCCACCCTCAGCCGCACCGTGAGTTGATGAGGGTGATGTAGCCGAGCAGGGCCGGGAGCAGGCCGGGCTGCGGGCCGTTGGGCCCGTGCGGCCACTGGCAGTCCTCGGGCAGGATGGTCGGGGGCATGAAGGTAAGATTGCTGTACCTGCGCGGCGAGGGACCAGGGGCACTCGTCCGATGGCTGCGGGTGCTGCGGCAGAGGAGCAGCGAACATCTCTCCCAGCGTGGTGCTGGCCCGCACCTCTCCATGAAGAACTCGAGGCAGCCGCCGGCGATGTCGCGCAGCGAGGGCGGCCACGTGGGCGTGTTCATGATGGAGAGCAGGCGGCCGGCGATGCCGCGTTCCACCACGTGGCGCTCCATCGCCGCGTTGCGCGCGCTGGCGTTCCACAGCGTCAACACGCCCAGCTGCAGCGACTTCCACGCCTGCACGCACGGAGCCAGTTGAATCACATCCCTTTCTGCCTGTCCATCGAGGCGCCCTGAGATCTTGCGCGCCGGGGCCGGCGAAGCCTGACATCGCACTCACCGCCAGCAGCCTCATGCCGACGATCTGCGTGAGGATGCTGAGCGCGCGCTCAAGGAAGTCGTGCAGCACTGGCTCGGGCTCGGGCGCGCGCGCGTCCACCGTCCACCAGGTGGGGTGCATGCCCTGGGCGGCGTAGGCGCTCCGCGGCACGCGCGGCGCCGACAGCTTGAACATGCTCAGCTCCCTCGCCTCCGGGGGGCAGTCGTCCTGCAGTGGTTGCACGCACAGGACGTCACCAGAGCGAGGTCGCCCACAGCAATGGCACCATCCACCCAGCAACAGCTACCAGATGCTAGTGCTGTGCGGGCATGTGCCTGTGCGGCGGTGGGTTGTGTAGCTGTAGGTGCGTGGCGTGTGTCTCACCTCAATCATGAAGAGGCAGATGGAGGCGACCAGGAACTCAAACAGCTTGAGCACGGGGATGTCCGTGGCCTCGCCCACGGCGTCCTGCTCCAGCATGGCGGGCAGCCAAGACTCGCCCACTGTCACGAGCGTCTCAAGGCCCCAGTTGTCGTTCAGCTGCTTCTTGAAGCGCGTGTCGAGCTCCTTCTTGCTCTGGGCGCAGGAACATGTCGAGGGCAGGTGGACAGGTTGGAAGGGCGGGCGCTTGGCGACTCTGTTGGCGAACCCGTCACCCATACCACAGCGCGCACATGAAACCATCAACACGTCAAAAGCAACAGGGCTCTCCGTGTCACAGCCAAATCAAGCGCTACTGCACCAGCAATCACACCGGGCCTCACCTTTGCCGCGGCCTCCCCCGCTGCCTTCTTGACCTTGGCCTTGGAGTTGGGCGCATAGTCCGGCGCACCCCCCTCCTCGCCTCCACCGCGCGGCAGGTTGTTCCCATCCGCATCCTTGCCTCCCTCAATCGCACCCAGGCCCGCCGCCGGCACCTGCGTGCCCAGCTGCTCCATGGTGCCGCTCTCCCGACGCGGCGTGCTCTTACGGCTGTCACCGCCACCACCACCACCCGCGCCCTTGCTGCCACCGCTGCGCTGCGATCCCGCCGAGCCCGACCGGTCCTGCCCCGCACTCCCACCTCGCTCCGCCGCACCACCACCCGACTGCTGCCCTTCCTCCTCGCCCACTCCACCTTCCGGCAGGCCAAACGGATCGACCCCTGCCGCGCCCACGCCCTCCTCCCCGCTGCCCTCACCACCCACACCCGCACCATCCCCACCCTCCTCACCAAGCTCCCCTGCCGCCACCTCGCGCTGCTCGTCGCCCCCGCTGCCGTCGCCCTCCAGAGGCAGCCCGTCCTCACCCAGCGGTGCCTCACCCGCCCCCTCCCCAGCTGCCTCCTCCCCTTGCTCCTGCTCCTGCTCCTCCTCCTCAGACTCGGTGCTAGCCTCGTCGGGGTCCTTGCCCAGAGCTAGACGCTGCTCACGCCGCGCCTTGTGCTCACGCTCTGCCTCACGCTGGTGCTCCACCTGCAGAGCACGGAGGCAGCACCGCAGCAGCAGCCAGGTTGCCGGCAAAGTCTGCTCGTGCTGCTCAGGCCCTGCTGTACTTTCCAATTCATGCCGGCCCTTACCAATCTCTGCAAACCCGCCCCCCCTCAAAGCCCACCCACCTGTTCCTTGACGAGCGCCGCCTTCTCCTGCGCCTGGTCGTGGATCTCATGCAGCGTGATGGCGTCATTCAGCTTGTGCGCAATGTTCTTGACCATGGCCCCCCCGGCGCCGCCCGGGTTGAAGCTGCTGCCCAGCACCTTGCGGTTGTCCCCGTTGCGCAGCAGGATCCACATGCCCGCCATGAGGAACTCAATCATCTCGCTGTTGCTGCTGTCCATGAGCAGCGCCGCGTACATGGTGAGCTCTGTGGGCTCGACGGCACCCGCCATGGTGCTCAGGTACATGACGCCAATGGCAGCGGCCTGCGGAGGGAGGAGGTACATCACATGCCACCTCACATTCAATAATTGCACGCATGCCATCCGCCACTGGGGGCACGCCGCCTAAACTGCAGGATATGATTTCTTGGCTGCTGGCCGGCTCGGCTTCAATCCCCAGGCTGAATGCGACAGGTAGCACGCAGCGTGGGCTGCCCTGACGTGCCACACACCGTCGCCACGCCTCACCTGCTGCACAATCATGTCGCAGTCGGGGTCGTTGACCGTGGTGAGCGCGGCGCGCAGCAGCGTGCCAAACGTGCCCATCTCTAGCAGCTTGTTGCGGTGCGGGCCATACATGCACTCGTCACCCTCGGCACCAATGGGGTGGCAGGCAAGGAAGGCCAGGCCGGCGCATGCTGACGCCTTGACGTGGCCCGCACGCTCAAACACCTCGGTCTCAACCACCTGCGCGCACAACAGCCCCACTCCGCCCACACTCCATCACCACATGGCTGCCCAACCGCTCGCAATCTCGTGCCAGCTGGATGCTGCCCCTGCTACAAGAGCGCCAGAGCCTGCTGTCAAGTCAGGACCAATGGGAAGGTGTTGATGGTGGCAGGTCAGGTCCGCGCCCCCACACCGTGCCCGCACTGACCTCGACCAGCATGAGCATGGTGGAGAGCGCAATGTCATCCGGGCTGGTCATGATGAGCTCTGCCGTGGTGCCGTGGCTCGCCAGCGTGGCCAGCGACGCCGTCACACAGTGGCACACGCGGCTGAGTGGCAGCTGGTCCGTCTCCACGCAGTCGCGCCCAATCTGCCCCAGCTGCGTGATGTGCTCCATCTTGACCTGCACCGGCTCCATCTGGATGCAGTAGTGCGCTGAGCCCCACATGGCCTGGCTGGACGCCTCGGCAAGACGTACACCGAGGTACAGGTCGTACTCGGGGGTGTCACCCGGCTGCAGCACACAGTTGGAGCAAGCACAGGGGCGAGCATGGGATCACAAGGGGCTGCAGGCTAGTGTCAGGCCTGCACACGGCTGCAATGCCAGTGTGCCTGTGCCCTGCTTGGTGGCGTTGCTGTGCTGCACTGTTGAGAGGGAGTGAGCGGGTGAGGCAGCTGTGGGTGCGTACGCACCTGGTAGTGTCCGCTGGTGCGCCTGTCCAGCTCCGCGTGCAGCTTCTCGAGCGTCGAGGTGAGCAGCACGATACAGCTCTCAAACAGGATGGGCGCCTGTGTGCACGACACCCACCCACCACCGCCATCACATGGAGTTGAGTACACATGGCTCTGTCCCAGGCATGGCACCTGCCACCCCGGGTGCCCAGTTGCTGCCCCAACATCCCATCAAGAAGCGCACCTCTCCCCTGTCACGGATGAGGTCCATGGCGTCATCGTCCAGCACCATGGTGGCGAGCAGCGACGCCATGCAGAACTGGATCATGTTGGCACCAGGGCCTGCACGCCATGCCACACACACACACACACACACACACACACACAAGCGCCACGTCTGCATCCCCGTCCCAATCCTCGCCCCCATCCACCCTTGCGCACCCGGCGCCAGGCTTCCAGTGCTAGGAGCACGCGCACCTTGTGGGTTGAGCAAGGTGAGCACCTGCTTGAGCGCGCCCGACTGAATGAGCGCCACGCGCGCCTCCCCGTCGCGCTGCATCAGGCTGGTCAGCACCTTTGCGCTGCCCTCCCTCCGGATCTGCTCGTCCTGCGGCCGGTAGCCCGGCAGCTGCTTGCACATGGCAAACAGCGTGGCAAAGTCGCCCTCCTGCTGCAGGTACGGCCGGCGGCAGCACCGGTCCACAAGCAGCACCGCCAGCGCCCCCAGCTGGTGCAGCTGCAGCCGCGCGCGCGCGCTCTCCGCCACCATGCCCTCTGGCAGCGCCTCCCCCGGCCCCGGGTCAGGGAACGTCTGCATCTTGAGGGTCTTTTTGAGCGCCACCAGCAGGCTGGCGGGCACGTCAAGGTCAGCCATGCTGCGGCGCATCCCACCCGTGGTGGCCAGGCCCCAGACTGCTGCCGCTGCGGTGGTGGCCACTGGGATGGCGTTGCTCTGCAGCTTGTTGGCTAGGGCTGCCAGCCGGTCCAGGCGTATGTCCTGGTGGTTGTCCTTGAGGATGGCGAGCTCCCAGAAGCCGTGGCACCCCTCCTGCGCCAGCTCACCGTCGTCCGCCTCCAGCTTGGCGTGCAGGTACTGGGTCAGCATGGTGCGGCGCTTGCTGGCGGTCCAGGGCTGGTCGGCCATGACCTCGCGCCACTCCTCATCGGCAATGACGGCGCGCTTCTTGACGTTGTAGTTGAGCTCCACACGGTCCTCGCGCACGGGAAGCCGCTCGTCAAAGTAGGGCTCCTGTGTTGGGTTGGCACACACGTGCATGTGCCACCCGTTGTCATGACATGCGCGCGTGCTGTCACGGTGACCTGTGCACCTGCGCCCCCCCGCCGAGCCCAGAAGCGCACCTCGACGAAGAGGTGCAGCTCCGTGCCAGAGAACACGCCGGTGGACTTGATGTAGCGCTTAGTGGCGTCCTCATGCACCTCCACCGTCGGCTCCCCTGCACGGCATCATGGATGCACGGCACGGCGATGCTGGTACCGCCCGCCCGGCACGGCGCCTTTCGTGGCAGCATGCACCCCTTGGCCACCTTACCCATCTGCTCCCATCTGGTGGGGTCCTTGCCGAAGAACTTGCCGGCCGCCTGCAGGAACTGGTCCAGAGGGTCGTCCGAGGAGGGGATGACCGTGGTGCCCATCACGGACATCTTCTTCACGGCGGACGCCAGCAGCTTCTTCAGCTTGTTCTTGACGATGGGCAGCTGGAGGACCTGCTCGCGCGGAAGACGAGACCGCAGGGTCCCGATTTTAGCATGTGCAAACGGCGACTGCCCCTCGCCCTCTCCCGCAGGCGCCCAGCGCGTGGGGCTCCCTCACGCAGCACGTTGCGCATTATTCACTGGAGGTCCTGCACCCGCCTCCCGGGCCTGTAGGCTCGCGAGCCATCGATCTATTGACCGTGCCGTGCAGGTCAAGCGTCGTGCAAGCGCGGCAGGAGCAGATAGGTAAGAGGCGAGCGCGCACTGACCTCGTCCGAGTCCTCCAGCCGCACGTCCGCCACGAAATTGCCGTCCATTCCTCCTGGCTTTCTCTTCCGCTTCGCCTCTCGCGCGGATGCGCAGCTCGCTCAGCCACACGTCCTCAGGGCACTACTGACACGCATTTCGGCGCGGTGTTAGGCAGCGTCTGCGCTTCTTCGCTTGCTCTCCACGCGGCCGTACAGGAAAATTCAAACGTGAGAGCGGAGCTGTCACTCCGGCCAGAAGCAGCAGAGCCCACAGCACCCTGACACAGCTACAGTGGAGACCTGGTGCTGCGCCCATCCTGTGGCTGCAGCAAGGTCTAGCCCTGGCGACAAGATGCGCCGCACGTGCGCTGCCCTTTGCGTCACCGCCAGAGATGCAGCAGCAGGCAGATTACCCTCTCCCTGAGGTGCTGCGAGCTCCAGCAGAGGAGGTCTGTCACCCTGATTTCGTGTTCTGGGGGTGAGACTCCATCCTCATCATCATCCGCACAGACTCTGAAGATGGCGCCCCTCGCGCACTCGCAGCAGCGTACCATGGCCAATGCGACCGCTCAGCGCGCGCGCTTGTCGGTGCGCTGCCAGGCCGTCGCGGCTCCCTCTTCCGCGCTCTACAGGTCCGCATTCGCTCAGGCGGCAGCACGCGTCGGCGCGTGCTCGTGCGGGAGCGCAGCTGCAGCGCGTGCCAGCGGGCGATGGGTGGCGATGGACCTGGGCACGACTCGGAACGCCCGTCGCACCTTGGTCCCCATCGCCCGGCCGCGCTCTCGCAGCGAGCCTGTGTCGCGCATGCACGTATGTCGCGCGCAGCGGCAAGAGCGTCAAGGCGCCCAAGACCGGCAAGCACTTCCTGCACCTGGACGACTTTAGCAAGGACGAGCTGCAAAACATGCTCGATCTGGGGCTCCACGCCAAGAAGAAGTTCTACGAGCGCGACGAGTCCTACAAGCCGTTCAAGGGGCAGACCATGGCCATGATCTTCACCAAGCCGTCCGCGCGCACTCGCGTCTCCTTCGAGACGGTGAGATGGAGCGTGCATCATGTGTTGGCCCCTCACCTCCCCTTCGCGGGGATGCGTGCAGGCGCAGCAGCAGTAGCAGCTGCTACTGAGGAGGAGCCTGCAGCGCAGCGGGCGTCAGGCCATCACCAGCGTGTGCTGCAGCGTGGGCACGCTGCTGCGGCGTGCCGCTCGCCCACCGAGCGCAATCAGTCAGCCATCCGGGCAGCAGCAGCGGGCGCATCCTATAGCAGCTGCCACACTTTCACCGCGTGCACGCGTGAGCAGGGCTTTTTCCGGCTGGGCGGACACGCGTTGTACCTGGACCCCAACACCATCCAGCTAGGCAAGCGCGAGCCAACCAAGGACATTGCGCGCGTGCTGAGCGGCTACAACGACGTCATCATGGCGCGCCTCTTTGGCCACGCTGACCTGCTGGAGCTGGCCGAGTTCTCCTCGGTGCCTGTGGTCAACGGCCTCACCGACTACAACCACCCTTGCCAGATCATGGCGGACGTGCTCACCATCATTGAGAAGAAGGGCAGGTTCGAGGGACTCAAGGTGCGCGCACTTGGGAGCACACAGCGACGGGCAGCGGGAGGGCAGCACGTGGCGGAAGGCACTTGAGCCAAAGCCAACCTCACCCACTGTTTATATGGCGATATCGCCATATACTGCTGCCTTGTGCGCGTATGGCGCAGGTGGCGTACGTGGGCGACGGCAACAACATGGTGCACTCATGGATGCGGCTGGCGACGCGCTTCTCGTTCGAGTTTGTGTGCGTGTGCCCGCCCGGCTACAAGCCAGACGAGGCCACGTTTGAGTACGCAAAGGCGGCGGGCAAGTCAAACATCAGCATCTCACACGACCCCTTCACGGCCGTCAAGAACGCAGACGTCATCTACACGGACGTGTGGGCGTCCATGGGCCAAAAGGAGACCATTGACACGCGCAAGAAGGACTTTGCAGACTTCCAGGTGAGCGCTGCGTGTGTGTGTGGGGGGGTTGCAAAGCGGGATGGCCAGCCGCAGCACCAAGGCGGCAGGCGCCATCGGGTTAGAGTATTCAAGACACCAGAGCATGTCGTGTCTCAATCATTGAATGCTGCACGTCCACCGTGTTGCAGGTGAACGAGGCGCTCATGGCCAGGGCAGGACCCGACGCCCTCTTCATGCACTGCTTGCCGGCCGAGCGCGGGCTGGAGACCACCGACGGCGTGATGGAGTCAAAAGCGTCCGTCGTGTTCCAGGAAGCGGAGAACCGCATGCACGCGCAGAACGGCATCCTGCTCCATTGCCTGCAGGCCACCAAGTAGTCAGTTCAATGAACTCAATGCTTCTGCAACTTTTCCATGCTCTTGATCGACGCGCACGCTTGAGCGGGATGTTGCGCGCGCGTCCCAGCCAAAGCTTGCAGCGCATCAGCATGCAGCTGCGGAGGCATGCAGAGGCTACCTGCTGGACTCCTAGGAGCCTGCTCCTAGGAGCACCTGTTCTTCCGTGGTCCTGCTTGTTCTACGATGAGGGTGTCGTAGAGGGCTTGGCCGCACGAAGGAAGAAGCACGCGTCGCAGCCTCAGCGCGCTAAGACTACCAGGAATGGCGGAGCCTCTGCAGCTGAACAGCGTGATCGGCTTTTGCGGAGGCGTCGATGGCGGACTCCTGGTGCACCCCGATGGGCGCACCATCATCTACACGCTGGGCAGCACGGTGGTGCTGCGCGACAAGACCGACGCGCGCTCACAGGAGTTCCTCCAGGGCCACTCTGACAAGGTGCGGGGGGCGCGCTCATCGATGGCGCGGAGGCCGCGGCAGTCGAGCGGCTCACAACCAGCGCGAGCAGCAGCCAGGAGCATAGCGCGCATGACGTCGTACGCGACCTGCAGCACAGTCGCTTCTGATGCGCGCTGTTCTGGGGCGGTCAAAGGCGGTCAAGGAGATGGTCAAGAAACACGACAGGAGAAGAGCAGTGGGGCTGTTCTGCCGGCTGTCCTCCTCAGTGTGGCTGCCCCGCTACACACCGCGTGCCTGACGCCTCGCAGATCTCGGCCATCGCGCTGTCCCGCTCCGGCCGGTACCTGGCCACGGGCCAGCTCACGTACGCGGGCTTCGTGGCCGATGTCATCATCTGGGACCTGGAGAGCCGCCAGCTCCTGCATCGCATGGGCCTTCACAAGGTGCGCTGCGGCGAGAACGTGCAAACAAGCTGATGCCTGCCCACCTGGCACCTGCTCACAGGTGTGCACGCCCATGCACTACTCTATGATGTGAGCAGGTCAAAGTGCAAGCGCTGGACTTCAGCTACGACGAGCAGTACCTGGCCTCGCTCGGAGGGCCTGACGACAACGCCCTGGTGAGCGAGCTGATGCCAAAGGGAGCGCTTGGGAGGCTCCCTAGCAGAGAAGGTACGCAGGCTGATGGACTCACGCGTGCACGTGCTTCTCCCTACCCTCACCAATACGCAGGTGCTGTGGGACGTGCACACGGGCACGGCCATTTGCGGCTCGCCCACGCACTCGAACTTCACCGTGACGGCCAAGTTCTTCAACAACCGCAACGACCAGCTCATCACTGGCGGCAACCACAACCTGCACGTGTGGACGT
>QAXK01001190.1:0-12726 GCA_004335735.1 Chlorella sp. KRBP
GCACCAGGATGGGTGCAGCACGTAATCAGATCCAGCCTCGTCAGTCCTGCCGCACGACTACAGCTGTAGCAAGGGTGTGCACCTGAAGCGTGACGGATGTGGCGTTGGGTAGGGCGGTTCTGGCCAGGCGGGTCCAGGTGGGCGTGAAGGACGCGCCGTGGATGTCTGCCGAGCCCGAGTACAGGACCTGCAGGCCCGCACATACGGTTAAACATAAGCACCCTGAACCTGAGCATGTTGTCTGGACCCTATTCAGTGTGAGTCGAGCTTTACATCTGGCGCGGCCATCGTTGACAAGCAGATGAACTGCTGTGTTAGGCCCTGGAACCATCCTTTTCCCAAGCATCGCACTCACCCTGAGTGCCGTGTCGCTCAGAGGCACCCCGCTGGTGGCGGGCTCGTTGACAAAGGTGATGGCGATGTTGTTGTTGAGGCGGCACGAGGGCGAGCCCATGGTGATCTTGCCGTGCACTTGGATGCTGGTGACGGTCAGGTTGGTGGGCGCGTCATCAAACACCAGCTGCGTGCGTACAAGGTACAGGTGAAGACCGAGGTGAACACAAAACAGGCGTGAAGACCCGACGTTCGTCGTCCTGTGCCCAAGCTTGCCCTATTCTGCTGGGCACGCACCTCGCTGCCCTCAGGCACTGTGATGGTCCTGAACTGTGCGTTGCCGGCGCCCCCCAGCATGCAGCCAGAGAGCAGCACGCGCGTGCCGGCAGGAAGCGTCACGTCGCTGGCTGCTCCCGCCACAGGCACCCTGCCCGATGGCCAGGTGGATGCTGCATTCCACAGCTTGAGGCCGTTGCTGCAGTGAGGGCACGGGCTGTAGGTGCAGCTTGGCAGGCCGTAGGTGCACGCGTTGGCGTTGGCGGGCGTGGCGGGAGGCGGGTACGAGTCCGTGCTCACGGCCGCGCAGGCCGGGTTGCCCTTGCAGGTCTGCCCGTGCGCTGCTGGGAGGAGGAGGTGCAGCAGTGAGGCCACCACCGCTGCCAGCTGCACCAGGGTGCCGCCATTCGCTTTCCTCATTGCCCGTTGACCTGATGCAGAGTCGGGAAGACCTTCGCGCGCAGGGCCTGTAGGCGCAATTGAAGCGGCGCACGCGGGTCGCGGTGAGCTCCGACACGCAATTGCTGAAGCCTCTGCGCGCACTGCGTGCGCACTATTTGCGATGGCCGGCTCTTACCTGTGCCGGCTTGAGAGTGCACGCGCTAGCAGCGTTGAATGAGCTGCACAGCCGCGCGCGACATTCGGGTACGCTAGCGGAATCGTGCGCGAGAGCCGTGTGCTTTCGCGTTCTCGTTCGCGAGGTGCGGATACTGCCCACGTGTGTGGTACCCTCAAAAAAGAGCACAGGCCAAGCACAGCACCCGCATCCTTGCTCATCATTGCCATCCTTGCCAGCGCGGGCGGCGGGTGCGTGTGCGGCGTGAAGATCACCCCAGGTGGTGGGTCCACCCCCACCTCGCCAGTGGCCAAGATCAGGCTGGCATTGCCATTGCTGCTGCCCATGGCCTGCTCCTCTTCTCCTGTGTTCTCCTTGCTCCTCGAGGCGCTCATGAGGGGTTGCGCTGCCGCTGTGTGCGGCGCGGCTCCTCGGCCCCCCTCCCTCACGCGTTGCTATGCTGCTCTGATAGGGGATCGCCACACCTCATTTCACCGCACGCTCGACGCTCGTGGCGCCGACTTCACCTGCGGCCTGCCCCCGAACTTCATCGGGCAGACACCACGGAGCGAGACGAGCTGAGGAGGGGCCGATAATCGTCGCAATCTATCTCTGGAGGGCGCCAGTGCACCATACACCACACTGGTCGGGGACTCCTCGCGTGAAGGAGGAAGGACAACACCGTCTTGTGGCCGAACGAGGTGAGCCAAGGCGGGGCCTGAGCAGCAAGGCACGTCCGATGCCGCAGCTGCGAGGCACGGATCGTGATCGCCCGGGGCCAGGGGATGGCAGCAGGGGACCTTCGCAAGGAGGAGCAGCACGCACGGGTGGGGGCAAGGAGCGAGGCGCGCGCTGGCCAGCCGGGACGCAGCCTTGCTTGCCGCAGCCCGCAAGGCCGCCAGTGCGCGCTCAGCGGGCGCTGTGGCCCCGAGGACGTGGACATGCCAGCGCGGACACGCAAGGCGAAGCGGCGAGGCCGTGCACGCGAGCCGCCAGTGGTGCACACTAGCCCACTCCTGCTGCTGGCCTCTGCGCCTCGCCTGCCCCCCTGTGCAGTTGCAGACCAACGCGGTTGCCGTGCCTTCGCAACTGCAGGGCTCTTTCAGCGAGAGGAGCAGCAACAGGAGAGCAGCAGCAGTGATACAAAGCCTCGACGATGGCGCAGGCAGCAATGCGGACGGGCAAGCGCACCGCCGACGCGGGGTCGGGCGTGCACCGGGCCATCCGCCGCAGGAGCGCGGTGAACAACAGCAACGGCGCGAGCAACAGCGCGGCGATCGCGGGCCTGGCGCCGGTGGGAGCTGCAGCGGTCGCCAAGGCCAGCACCAGCCACCCGGCACCCGCGGCCGCCCCGCAGGTCGCGGCTCCGCCGCAGTGGTCCGCCGCTCCCACCTTGCAGCCTGCAGCAGACTCACCCATGCAGCCGCAGCACTTCATGCCGCCCTTTGCGCCGCTCCTGCCGCCTGGCAGCAGTGCGTGGGGCGCGCCGCCACTGGCGCCAGCAGCTTCCGACCCTGCCGCAGCAGCGCTGGCGCCGGGGTGCGCGATCGGCACGCCTGCACCATCCGGCGACGCGTCAAGCGTCCCTGCAGTCAGCGGGGTCGCCGCGGCACCTGGTAGCAGCGCCACGCCCGTGCTGGGGGTGCCCACCTTCCCTGCCATGGCGCTGGCCGCCGCCAAGGCGAGCTGCTTTGCGCCGTTTGGCATGATGATGGGCCCACCTCCCTTCGTCATGCTCATGATGCAGCGGCAGATGGCCATGATGCAGCAGATGGGCGGCAACGCAGGCGCCATGAACCCAGCCATGATGGCCATGATGATGGGCGGGTTTGCAGGCGGCGGCATGGCACCCCACGCCGCTGCCATGCAGCAGCAGCAACAGCAGCAACAACAGCAGATGATGATGATGAGCAGCATGTTTGGCGGCAACCCAGCGCTCATGCAGGCCACTGGCGGAGGCATGCCCTGCTACCCGACCATGCCGGGTGCCGCGCCGCCCGCACCCGGCGCCTGGCCCAACATGGCACCAGGCGGCTTTCCCTTCCAGCCGCAGCAGCCAGCCACCAGCAAGCCGTTTGGTGAGGCCATGCCTGCCGGCGCGCTCCCGCAGCAGCCGCAGGCGCCGCTCAGCCTAGACATGGCGGCCGTGGTGAGCGCGCTGGCGGCCCAGCAGCAGCAGCCGCAGGGCGACGACAGCAGCGCCACCACCACCACCCACACCACCACACGCAGCAGCGCCGGCGGCAACCACCACTACCACCTCTACCCCCCCTCCAAGGCTGCTGTGGAGCAGCACGCGCTGGCCCGCAGCGACACGCTCGGCAGCCAGCACCGCCCCACCTCGTCCACCGACACACTGACGGGCGGCGACGCCGCTACAGCCATGCTGCACGGCAGCCAGGCCGACCTGTTTGGCCACGGCGGCGGTGCCGAGGGTGCCGAGGTGCACGAGGCGCAGCTGTCGGACCTTGAATTCAACTCGTTCATCGACTGCTTCCTCTCCACGTCGGCGCTGGCGGGGAGCAGCGGTGCGCTGGACGCGGCAGCGGTGGCGGCCGAGGGCGCGGCGGGCGTGGGGGGCATCCTGGCGCTGGACCACGCGTCAACGGTTGGGGACCCTGCGGTGAGCAGTTGCGGTGTTTTGGCAGGGTGTGTTGCTCTGGGTGGTGCAGCTGGTGCGGTGAGCTTGCGGTGCTGTGGCTGTGTGTGTTGCTCTTAGTTGGTGCTCTTTGTGGCGCAGCTGATGGGTGTCCGCGTCTCAAGAGAGGCGGGAGTCTACAGGGGGTGACGGCCAGGTGGCGTGCAGCTGCCACGTGCGCTCAACTGGCCGTGCCTCGTCCCACGCGCCCCGTGTGCCCCCGCAGTTGGACCTGCACCTGCCTCTGGCCGAGCTGCTGCCTGAGCTCGGGCTTGTGGAGGGCCCTCACCTTTGCAGTCCCACCATGCCTCAGCCCCAGCAGCAACCGACTCACCACCAGCAGCAGCAGCAGCAACCCAGCAAGGGTGGTATGCTGCCGTTGGGCCTCGCCCTGGAGCCCCAGTCAGTGCTGGAGGGGCTGGGCAGCCTGGTGGCGGGCGCTGTGGGCAGCGTGGGGCGCGCCGTGGGCAGCACCGGCAGCAGCGACGCGGCTGAGACCGACGCGGTCAACATGGCTGACCTGGCGCTGGTCTGAGCAGCAGCACAGCGCCGTTGGACCGCTGCGCAGGCTTCTGCTGGGGCAGAGCTGCCGCCGCGGCATGTCTGCATGGGCGTGGGTCGTCGGTTGTAGCGGCAAGAGCATGCAGCGGCCGGCCTGCGCGTGTGCGCTCGTTGGTCTGGGTGGTAGGGATGAACATATGGGCGTGAGACGGCTGGTTTGCTGGCTGGCGTTGCACGAAGCACAAAGCGTATGCTGGCCTCTATGGCCCGGCGGGGGCGCATGGAGCATGGAGCACGGCACGACGGTGGTTTAGGGTGCGGGAGGCTTGTGGCCGCGCGCCCGGGTGCGTGCATGGTTTAGGTGGGTCAGCCATCAAATGGTGCGGGCCGGTCGCTCCACACGGGCGCCTCCTGCCACAGGTTGGTGGCCTCGCGCGGCAGCGGCAGGCCAACACGTTTTTGCGCGACGACGCAACGCTACGCGCGTGTGGTGGATTTTATTGACGGCACGCGCGCGTGCCATGTGCACGGAGGGGCGGGCAGCTGCCCGTCCTGCATGTGCCGACGCTGGTGCAGGCGGGCGGGCGGGTGCAGGCAGCGCATGGTGCGTACACGCTGCTTGTCTGGCTGCCCTGCTGGCTGCTGACGAGGGCGCAAGCCCTAGCATGCCAAGGCAGGCGTGAGGCTGCACCCACACACAAGCGGGCCTCACGCCTGCCTGCCTCTGCTCCGTGCCGCTGCCATTGTTACTACCGCGACCCACTTGACACAAGTTATTTGATGGGTGGGGCACAGCCCGGCGCGCCCACAGGGTGCAGCAGCCACAACAACCTCAGCTCTCTCCTTTGCCCACAGAATGTGGTTTTTGGGTCTGAGCGGCGTGGGCGGGCAGGGCGGGGCGGGCGGTGTGTTGCTTCTGCGGGGCGGGCGCCGACGGGCGATCGAGTGTGTGCTTGTTTTACATTTGTTCCAGTGTCCTTGTCTCTACGTGCGTGGGTGCGGGTGTGTGGACTGAGGGATTGAACGTGGCAAATCGTCGACTCGATCGGGCTCGAATCGGAGCTGCTGGGATGCATGCCGTGGACTACTGCGTGGGTGCGTGTGGGTGGGTGTGTGCGCGTGGTGCTTCCTCGAATAGCACGCCGGGCCTCTGAGTGGCTTTGGCGGGCGGTTTGCCTGTTTTCGTTGCGTGGGTGTACTGCTGCTAGTGCCTGTCGGAGTGTGGGACCTCCTAATCTCTCCTTTCCTGCCCAGTGCCCGATTGAATCCTCTCCGCTGGTGTGAGCTCTGAGCTGCTCTGTGAGCAAGTGCGCGTCGTAGCCGGAAGCGCGTATGGAGTGTGCGTGGTGTGTGCGCGTGCCCAGTCTCCCTCTAACTCTCTTGCCGGGCCCCAGCGCCGCCAAGCTGCGCGGGCCCGTGCCTCAGTGTAGCACTTGTGCAGTCGAACCACAACAATCCCCTCGCGGTGTTTGCTCTCATATGCATTGCGCCGGTGCCCTCGTCCTCCCTGCGTGTGTGCGCTGCTGCACGCGCGAGGAGGGAGGCGGTAGGTGTGTGCAGGGTCGTCCCAGCGGGCGTCCCAGCGTGGCGGTGGCCACCTGGCTGGGCTGCCGCCCTGTTAGCAAGCCCCCTGCTGTTGCACCAGCCCAAACCCTGCAGTGACCTCCCCTCACGGGGCGGCACTCGTCATATGTCCCTTTGCTGCGCCGCTGGCTCTGGCGGGGTGTACCGCTAGCGCGTGGTGTGCATGGTGGTAGCGCCAGCGCAGGCGTTGTTTTTGTGTTTTTTTGTCGTGCGGTGTAGTCGTCGTCGTTCGTGGTTGTCGCTGCTCCGTCCGCACCCCCTACTTGAGTCTGCCTCATGGCTTGGTGGGCTCACACTGATGATTCCGTTTCCGTGCCTCCTGTGGTGGCGTCGTGCGGTTCCATGCCTGCCTCCTCTTTCAAGGTGGCAGCAGCAGCAGCGAACTCCACCCGTGGGCCTGTTGCGGTGGCACGGTGCCTCCCAACATGTGCACCGTGTATGGAATGGGCTCCATGGGCATAGGAACAGTCGCCGAGTGTGGATCACGGGATATCCCCTAGGGCTGTGCGCCGTCGCGCTGCTGGCCTCTTCTGGAGTCGAGAAGAAGCAAGAAAACAATCACTGTGGGGAGCGTCGTGTGTATGCGCTGACGCATGGGTGAGGGAGGGTGAGAGCGTGTATGCGGCATTGACGCTGCCAGCAGTGCCGCTGCCCGCCGCGCGCGCCAACGCTAGGTAACGCGGCGGGCATGCACGCGGTACGCACAGCATGGCGTGGCGTGGCGCGGTGTGGCCGACGCTGCGCCATGATCATTTTTCTTGGAGAGGAGTCGAGGCCTGAACCAACGCGCGCAGTGCGCGTCGTGCTGTGCTTGCTTGCATGGGCGCCTTTGGCTTGCGCGCCGTCATGATGAACTCATGAGGAGGGAGGAGGGGGCAGAGAGCATGGGCGCGTACGGCCCAGGCGCCTTGGTGCACGGCGCTCTGTTTTTTTGGTGCGTGGTGGCGCGGCCACACAAGCAACCGGAAGAAAAGGTGCAGAGGGAGAGCGACGCGGGGGGGGGGAAAGGACGGTGTACGAGCGGGGCTTGGCCTGCGTGTACGTGCTAAGTACGTGGGAGCAGCAGAAACCTCGGCTTCCACGGTGTGGGCGGGTTTAGGTCGGCTAGCAGTGCCCAACGGGGCGCGACGCGGCTTTTGTGGCCTGAGCGCGGAGGGTGGAGCTTTGCTTTGCAGTTGAGAGTGCACGATGTGGGCGGACGAGGTCGAATCTGCGGTGGAGGCTCTGTGGTATATTCTATAGCGTGACCGTGTGGGGACGATGTTGACGGTTGGTTCAAAGCACGTGGTGCGTGGGTGGGCGGCGGAGGGGAGGAGGCGTGGCGGTGGTGGGCGCGGTCAATGGAGGTGCCTGCATGCGGTGCGCTGCACCGTTGCACACCCACGCCCTGCCAGCGCGCAAGCGAATGGCAGGCAGGCAGCGGTGGCACCGCCAGCCAACGTTCCCGCCTCTGACCTGCTGCAGGCGATCAACTGTGAACCACCCTTTGCTGGCCCACAACTACGTGATTGGTAATGGAATGGCAATCATCCTAGTGGCAGAGGGATGGCGCGGCACTGCACCACGCGCCTGCCCTGGAGCATTATGAGTCTCTTCATGTGGCTGGGTCGATACGGTGTGCCTGGCGGCACGCGCGCTCCTACTTTTCACCGGTCGCGGTGCTTGCTTGCTGTTGGCAGCGCGCGTGTGGAAAGCGCACAATACAAAATATCCCGGGGGGTTGTCTGTTGCACTCTGGCTCGAGCATAGCACACTCGTACACACGACGTTGCGCAGTCGTGCTGCCGCCTTCACTTTCACTCGCACATGGCATGGTGGCGGTCGTCAGCCGGGGCGCTTTGGCACGCGTCGCTGTGCTGTGACGCGCGCCTGCCTCTGCCTGTCCTCCTAGTCGATTCCCGAGTCCTACATTCTTCTGCTGTTGTCTGTGTGAGTACCCACACCTGCAAAACCACTCGTATGGGCAAATACGCTGGGCTTGCAGGACTTGACTCACAGAAGCAACAGCCCGGGCACAGCAGCAGCTCGAGTGCACGCCTAGCCAGCTGCACGCCGCCTTGGCGGTCCGAGTGCTCCTCGACTAGCTAGCTGCAGCTCCGCCGCCGGTGCTAGCCGCCGCCTTGATGTTGCGACCGCGCCGCAGGAAGGTCGCGATGTTGTCGTGCCAGCCTCCCATCAGCCCGCACGTCTGCCCCACGCGGCAGAGCTCCACCACGCCCAGCAGGTCGCCGGCGCCCGTGGCCATCCAGCACTGCACCAGCCTGCGCGCACGGGGCCAGGTGTGGGAGCAGGCGGTTCCCAAGGGCGCTAGCGAGTGCTGGGCGCATCACGGGCTGGTGCCTCGTCGCAAGTCCCGCACCTGACGGAGCGGTCGTCGGGAGCGCCCGGCCCCGCCGCCGTGAGCTGCGGCGTCAGGACGTCTCGGTGCCTGCCCCCCCACCTCGCCTTGCTGCTGGCGATGGCGCGGAACGGGTAAAAGGCCTGCGAGCGTCGAACGGACGCACGTTGCGGTCACGGGCGCGCACACTGTAGTCGCGCTGCTTCGCACAGCCCCAGCCCACGGCTGCCAGTCGAACCACCGCCCTCACCTCGCCGTGCTTGAAGGACCACTCCAGCGCCTCGCGCACCTGCACAGCCACGCAGGAGCGGTGCGGCCCGTGGTTTACAACCCAAAGCGTGCGTCGAGCGTGCACCCACTACCTGCATCAACCGGAACTCCCTCACCGCGCGGCTGTGCCGGAAGCTCTGCTCGTCTTCGTGCATGCACCACAGCGGCGAAGGGCCCAGCGACAGCACGAAGCTCGGAGGCGCCTGCCCGTCCTGCAAGTGTGGACAGGCGCACAGGCGCCGGTTGCCGCGCACTCGGCGCACGACCGGCGGCGTCCAGGCGATGAATGTGCAGCTCGCACCGCCACACCCTGGCCACCACCCACCACGTCCCTCGCCGCCAGCTCGCCGCCCTGCAGCTGCTCCCGTTGCAGCGTGTCCAGCACCACCTGCAGCGAGCAGAGCCAGTAGCACACCACAGTCGGGTGCCACCCACCAACACCTGCCGCCAGGCAGCAAGGCTGGTGGACGGCAGCAGCCACAGGTTGCCAGAAAGCAGCTGCTCCAGATGGAAAGAATTCACGCACACGCACGCACCTTGGTCAGCAGCGCCGGCGTCCCGCCGTGTGCGCCCAGGCCCGTCCTCAGGATGTTGCGGTTGTAGCCCACCACCTTGCCAGCTTGGTGCATTGGGTCCAGCACCAAGAAGCCCACGGCGTGGCGCGCGGGTGGGCTGCCCGTGGTGCTGGTATCGCTCATGCACCCGCTGGATGACTCATCAAGGCCGCCCTTCGCCTCTGCTGGCGGTGGAGGCGTGGCCACCTCGCCTGAGTTGCGCCCTGGGGCAGCGGCGCCGTGCGCCTGCTGCTTGCCGTTGGGTGCGTCGGGTGGCGGGGGGCTGCCCGCCATCCACGCGACAAACGTGCGCGTTCCTACGTGCGCACGCAGGGACGGGAAGCCAGCACGACATCATGCCGGGCTAAGCACAGAGTTAGACACTTTCTTAAATCTCTCCCCACACCCTGTGCTGCCACCCCGTGTGTAAGCTACACACTCACACACGCCACATGTCGCCCCACAAGGCCACCGGCGCACCTGGCAGCTCGTCCTCAAACACTGGTGGCCGCAGCACAAACCACGAGCGGCTGGCCGCCGGCGACTTGACAGACGCCCACTCGTCGCTCACGCCCCGCAGCTGCCGCGCCACCTCGAGGGGCAGGGCCTGGTGGGGGCTCACGCGCGGCACCTCCTCCACCACCACGCCCGCCTGAGCGCCCACGCAGGGCAAGCAGCACCAGCAAACCACCTCCCTCTCCTCGCTGCCCCTGCTCTGACTGGGGTGTTGCTGCAGCTGGCCGCCCCGTTTGCAAGCTATACACCAGACACACACGCAGCGTCTTTCCCTCACCCGCGCGGCGCGTGAGGCGTCCAGCCGCACGTTCTTGCGCGCGCGCCCCTGCAGGCCGTAGCTGGCCACGTCAAGCACAGTCTCCACGCCCAGAGAGTTGACCTTGTAGTTGAGCAGGCGGCTGCGCAGGAGGGTAATTCGGGTAGGCAAGCGGCACTTCAGCTGGCGGCAGGTGAGCAGGCGGCTGTGCAGCACCAGGTCAGGTTAGGTTGGGTTTGGTAAGCAGCCACAGGTTAGCGGCGTGCCTCAGGTGCATGTCTTGCCCTGTACCACGTGCATTCCTGTGAGCTCATTGGTCCCAAAGTGGCCCACAATTGCTCTCCACCTCTCACTGGATCAGGAGTGCGCAGTCGTGGGACAGGAACAGGAACGTGGCCTTCCTGTGCTTGGCGATGAAGGCGCGGATGAGCTCCTCCCACCTGCTCAAAAGCAAGTGGTGCCGAGGGGCGCACCGTCGGTGCAGCAAGGGTGCGCCGCGCCGGCAGGAAGCTCCTCACTGCCACTGGCAACCGGGCGCAGGTCATTGGCACCGCACTCACTTGTGCCTTGATGCCACAGGGTCGCCGAGCACCAGCACCTTGCTCCACGCGGGCCGCTTGGTGCCGGTGTAAGCGATGAAGCCTTCACCCTCCACCACGAAGAGTCGCGTGCCGGGCTGCATCGTCGACCAGGAGAGCGGGTGGCCGCCGTGAGCTTCAAGCAGTGGCTGTAGAAGCGCCTCGAACGGCAGGCGCTCCACCGGCGCGTCGATCGCGCGATCGCTGGCGCCGCGACTCCCGAAGCAGCCGCATCCTCCGAAGGGCCAGCGTGATGGCGCCATCGCAACGGAGCGGTGCGGTGTGGTACGCGCAAGTGGGCGCCGCTCTGCGTTCTGGGGTGCTGTGAAGCTGCGGTGCTGTGCACCCATCAGACTGCACCTCCATCCGGCCCTGTGATGTCGTGCAGCGCGTGAGCAACAGCAGCAGCAACAGCAGCAGCAGCAGCACACTTGCATGCTGACGAGTGATGGCTTGTGCACGCGTGACCTGGCTGGCGTGCGGTGCCGTAGGGTGAGCGCCAGGGCAAGCGCTGTGCGCGTGTGGAGTTGTGCAGGCAGGCGCCCGTCAGCACCACAGCTTACAGGTCAGTGTCAGTGAGTGGCGACGCAAGGCCTTGTACTCACAATCAACATCGATCCAACCATCACGACTCGTACGGTATGTCGTTGTCCAACACTAAGCTCTCTCACCAGCCGTCGGCCTCAGCGCGGAGGGAGAGGCCGAAAACCGCACAGCAAGCCCACATGATCAGCAAATCACTGCTGAGGCACTGTCCACGCGGAGCAGGGACATTCTTACAACCATGCACGCATCCAAGAAGTGACCAGGCATGCCGAGTACACACGCGTAGACGTGTAGGAAAGCCACAGGAGCCTGGCAGAGCGGCAGCAAGACGGCGCAAAGTGACCACGAAAGCGTGCACATGCCCGCGCGCACACAGCGGACCAGCTGCAGACTCTCACTCGCTCAACCAAACGACCTCCAGCTTGCTGTGCGGCACCCCCGGAGAGCCATCACCACCAGCCCCAGCCAGCATCATCACCTCGGCCCTGTCACCGTCGCTGAACTGGCCCCGGACCAGCAGTGACAGCTTGAGCGGGTGCGCAAGCGAGGCCCCACCTTTCACCAAGGCCTTGAGGGCTGGCAAGGCACTCTGATAGACAACGGCGCTGATGTGCGTGATGCATGCCGGCACACTTGCTAGCAGCCCGGCAGACTCTTCCTCAAATCGCGAGTCGAGCAAAAGCATGCACAAGGTGTGGACAGAGCCGCTCTGCTGCATCATTGGCATCACCTCTGTTCGCCGCGTGGACACGAGCAGCTCATGGTTCACGTCCACGGTGTTGACGCCTTTGCCCGCCTCGAGCACCAGGCGCACCAGGGATGGCACAAATCGCCCTGCACCAAAGCAGCTGAAGCGCCTGCTGTCGGGCTGCAGCTGCCAAGCCGTTCGGAGCCCATCAGGGTGAGGCAGCAGCACCAACCGCCCGTCACTGTGCAGCCCCTGCAGCAGCGCCATGCCGGCCGCTCGCTCCTCCTCTGCGCCATCTGTAATGTCACCCAGCCCTCCCTGGATGGTGAGCCGCTCCAGGCTGGTCAGTAGCAGCCTGCCCAGGTGCGTGGTGAGTGCATTACTCAGCAGTGTGAACGTCTTCCACCGGCAGGGCTGGCTGAGGTTAGCGTCCAGTTCGTTGAAGCCATCGAGAGTCACGTGCTGCAGGGTGGGGTGCTGCAGCAGAGCCTCCAGCACCGGAGTGGACTGCCGGCCCGCCAAGTGCACGTGCGTGACTTGCTGCAAGCGCTCCAGCACGGTGATATACGCAGGGTCCATGTCATGGCGCACCGCCAGGTGTGCGTGCGTGGCGTTGCTTGCCAGGCAGGCCAGCACGTCACCGTTTGCACCCTGGTGGTTGCCGCTGCAGTGCCAGTTGAAGAAGTGCAGCGCAGGGATGGGCTGCAGCTCATCACTGTCGGAATGGGTGCCGGTCTCGGTGTCCGTGTCAGTGCCGGTGCTGGTGGTGGCGGCGATTGCGCACTCCTTGACGGTGAGGCGCTGCAGGTCCGGCCAGAGCGTGGTGTCGTGCAGCTGCCAGGCGAACGGGTCCTGGTGGGTGAGATTGCACTGTTCCAGGTGCAGGTGGGAGACGTGCTGGCTGATGGCTGCGGGTGGGCACGGTGGGAGCGCCTGACTGCGGGGAACGTAGAGCTCCAGGTCTGCGAGCGGCAGCGGCTGCCACCTGGTGCCCAGCAGGTGCAGGAGGGCGGCTGACCACCACCCATCTCTGCCTGGGGTTCGTACTGCGAGCCGCTTGCTGCCTGGCGCGTGCAGCAGCACCATGCGGGC
>QAXK01001197.1:0-26664 GCA_004335735.1 Chlorella sp. KRBP
TCGTGGGTGACGACGATCATCGTCATGCCGCTGCGCGCGAGCTCGACCATGACGTCGAGGACCTCGGTGATCATCTCGGGGTCCAGCGCCGAGGTCGGCTCGTCGAAGAGCATGACCTTGGGGTCCATCGCGAGCGAGCGGGCGATGGCCACGCGCTGCTGCTGGCCGCCGGAGAGCTGGGCGGGGTACTTCTCGGCCTGGTGGGCGACGCCGACCCGCTCGAGGAGCTCCATCGCGCGCTTGTCGGCGTCGGCCTTCTTCATCCCACGGACCTTGACCGGCCCGAGCGTGACGTTCTCGAGGATCGTCTTGTGGGCGAAGAGGTTGAAGGACTGGAAGACCATCCCGACGTCGGCGCGCAGGGCCGCGAGGTCCTTGCCCTCCTCGGGAAGGCGCTGGCCGTCGATGCTGATCGCGCCGGACTCGATGGTCTCGAGGCGGTTGATCGTGCGGCAGAGGGTCGACTTCCCCGAGCCGGAGGGGCCGATGAGGATGACGACCTCGCCCTTCCCGACGGTGAGGTTGATGTCCTTGAGCACGTGGAGGTCACCGAAGTGCTTGTTGACGTCCTCGAGGACGACCAGGGCTTCGCTCATGCTGCTGCAACCTAGTCAAGACCGGCCCTCTCAGGGAAATGCCAGACACCCCGAGACGGCATCGTGACCGATCCGAGACCTCGCCCGGCCCGCTCTGCACGGGGCCCCGGGTCAGGCCACCCAGATCTTGCGCAGCGGGCTCGTGACCGTCCAGGTCGTGCGCTCCCCGGCGCGCAGCCGGACGGCGGTCCCGGGCGCCAAGGCGATGGTCTCACCGTCCTCGAACTCCACTGTGCCCGAACCGGACACGACGACGAAGACCTCGTCGGTCTCGGTGTCCCTCGCGGTGCCGGCAGTCATCTCCCAGACGCCGACCTCGACGTCGCCGAGCACGGCCAGCGTGCGCACGCCCGCGGTCGGGGTGCCGTCCACCACGTCGGCGCTCGGCAGCGGCTGGTGGGGGAGCGGGAGCGTCGAGACGTCGGCGAGGAGGCGGTCGGGCATGGCCGGATCGTCGCACGCCACCGATCGAGAAGCCAGCGGGCGGCCAGGGCGCCGGTTTCCGACGGTGCGGCCGGGGCGGGGCTCCGTGATCCGTGGACGGGGCGTCGCGCGCCCGCGGGGCCCTGCGGCATGATGCTCGCCATGTCCGTCTCGCCGTCCGTCGTCCGTGCCTCGCTCGCCGACGCGGTGCCGGACGTCTTCTGGACCGACCGCCCCGACCTGCGCCCCGACCCGCGCCCGGCGCTCACCGGGTCCGGCCACCGGGCCGACCTCGTCGTCGTCGGCGGGGGCTTCACCGGGCTGTGGGCGGCGCTGCAGGCCAAGGAGGACGACCCGTCGCTCGACGTCGTCGTCCTCGAGCGCGGGCGGCTGGGGGTCGCGGCGTCCGGGCGCAACGGCGGCTTCGTGTCACCGTCGCTCACCCACGGCCTCGCCCAGGGCGTGGCCTGCTGGCCGGACGAGGTGCCGACGCTCGAGCGGCTGGGCGCGGAGAACTTCGCAGGGCTCGCCGACGCCGTGGAGCGGCACGGCATCGACTGCGACCTCCACGTGCCCGGCGAGCTGACGCTCGCCCTCGACGAGCGGCAGGTCGACACCGTCCGCGCGGCCCACGACCTGCACCGCGAGCACGGCGTGCCGGTCGAGCTCCTCGACGCCGCGGCGGCCCGCGCACGGGTCGACTCGCCGCGCTACCTCGGCGGGATGCTCGACCCCACGGTCGGCCTCGTCGACCCCGCCCGCCTCGTCTGGGGGTTGGCGGCCGCGGCCGAGCGGCTCGGGGTGCGCGTCCACGAGGACACCGCCGTGACGCGGCTCGACGAGGACGGCGACGGCCTGCGCGTGGGCACCGAGTGGGGGAGCATCCACGGCCGGCGCGTCGTCGTCGGCACCGGGGCCTTCCGCGGGGTCCTGCGGCGCCTCGCCTGGTACACGCTGCCGGTGTACGACCACGTGCTGATGACCGAGCCGCTCTCGGCCGACCAGCTGGCCGCCGTCGGGTGGCGGGGGCGGGAGGGGCTGACCGACGCCGGCAACCAGTTCCACTACTACCGCCGCACGCTCGACGACCGCGTCCTCTTCGGGGGCTACGACGCGAACTACCACTTCCCGGGGAGGATCGACCCGCGGCTCGAGCAGTCCGCGTCCCACGAGCTGCTCGCCCGCCACTTCCTCGAGATCTTCCCCCAGCTCGAGGGGCTGCGCTTCACCCACCGGTGGGCCGGGGTCATCGACACGACGTCACGCTTCACGCCGGTGTTCGGCACCGCCTTCGGGGGCCGGCTCGCCTACGCCGTCGGCTACACCGGGCTCGGCGTCGCCTCGACGCGCTTCGGCGCCCGCGTCGCGCTCGACCTCGTCCACGGCCGGGACACCGAGGTGACGCGGCTTGGCATGGTCCGGCGCAAGCCGCTGCCGTTCCCACCCGAGCCGTTCCGCGCCCTGGGGGTCAGGGCGACCCGCGCGAGCCTGGCCGCCGAGGACCGCACCGGCCGGCGCAACCTCTGGCTGCGAGGGATGGACGCCGTCGGCATCGGCTTCGACAGCTGACGCTGCAGCGTAGGGCGGTTGCGGCGGCTCAGGCGACGAACCGCTCGCGGCGCCCGGCGGCCGAGCGCTCGCGCCAGACCCGCCACGACCGCGCGTCGCGGCGCAGCACGAGGTGGTACCAGGCGTAGCGGGCCTCGTCCGGCCAGCGCCGCCAGCGCATGCCCGGCTGGCTCGTGAGCCATCCGAGGTTGCGGTAGGCGACCTCGGCGCGCGCCGGGTCGGCGGGCACGTAGACCGGCAGGTTGCCGCCGAGCAGCGGCACGACGTCCCGCGAGCCCGAGGGGTGCAGCCACGTGGCGTCGAGACAGGTGCCGAAGGGGAGCCCGCTGCGCACCAGGCGCCGGTGGACCTCGACCTCGTCGCCGCGGACGACGAGGCGCGGGTCCGGCACGCCCACGGCGTCGAGCGCGTGCGCCGAGAGCAGCGTGCCGTTGAAGAGGTTCGCCACACCGCGGAGCACGCCGCCGGCGGGCAGGTCCTCCCGCGTGGCCGCGCGGCGGGTCCCGACCCGCAGCCCGAAGGCCAGCCGGGAGGGGTCCTCGACGTCGAGGACGAGCGGGGCCACCGCCTCGAGACCCTCCGTGTCGGCCGCCCGCAGCAGCGCCGTGAGGGTCCCCGTCGTCGCCGGGCGCCCGTCGTCGTCGGCCATCCAGACCCAGTCCGCCCCGAGGGCCCGTGCGGTGAGGACGCCGTAGGCGAAGCCTCCCGCCCCGCCGAGGTTGGTCGCCGACGGGAGGTAGGTGAGCGGCAGGTCGCACCCCTCGACGACGTCCCGGGTGTGCGGGTCGTCGGCGTTGTCGACGACGACGAGGTGGTCCGGACGGCGGTCCTGGGCGGCCAGTGCCGCGAGGCCACGGGCGAGGAGGCCGGGGCGCCGGTGGGTGACGACGACGGCGACGACGCGACGGGCGGTCTGCTTCACCCGGGTGACGGTAGGGCGCGTGGGCGAGCGGGCACCGACCCCGAGGTGAACGACGGGTGTCCGCCCGGCGGCGGCTCGCCCCGAGCGCGGGCGGTTGGCCCGTCACCGGTCACCTTGCGGCCGTGGCGAGTTCACCGTCCGTACCCCTGCCGTCCCTAGCGTCGTCGACGTGAGCGAACCCTTCTCCCTGCTCCTGCCCGTCTACCGCGGCGACCGCCCTTACCACCTCGTCACCGCCTTCCGCAGCACGGTGCACGAGCAGCTGCGCCGGCCCGACGAGGTCGTCGTCGTCCAGGACGGTCACATCGGTCCGGAGCTGGCCTCGGCCCTCGAGAAGCTCGAGTCCGGGTCGCCCGTCCCCGTGCGCCGGCTCAGGCTCTCGCACAACGTCGGGCTGGCGCAGGCCCTGCAGTGCGGCCTCGCCGCCTGCCGCCACGACGTCGTGGCCCGCATGGACGCCGACGACATCTCGATGCCCCACCGGTTCCTCGTGCAGCTGCCCGTCATCGAGGCGGGGGCCGACCTCGTCGGGGCGGCGATCCTCGAGGTCGAGGACACCGACGTCCGGACGGGGGGAGGGGTGCTGAGGGTGCCTCCGCTCGAGTCCGGCGACATCGCCGCGGCGGCCAGGTGGCGCAACCCCTTCAACCACCCGACGGTGGTCTACCGCCGCAGCGCGGTGCTGGCGGCGGGGGGCTACCGCGAGCTGCCGTTTATGGAGGACTACTGGGTCTTCACGCGGATGATCGCCAACGGGGCCCGTGTCGCCAACCTCGCCGAGCCGCTCGTGCGGTACCGGGTCGACGCCGGCGCCTACGAGCGCAAGGGCGGTGTGCGCCAGCTGCGTTCGGAGCTGCGGCTGCAGCGCCGGCTGCGTGCCGAGGGCTTCACGACGACCGGCCAGCTCGTCCGCAACAGCGCGGTGCGCGGTGGCTACCGCCTCGTGCCCACGGCGCTGCGCCGCCGGGCCTACCGGCGCACCTTCACCACCGACGCGACGACGGCCACCGAGATCACCGTCCCCGTCGCCCCCGCCTGGCACCGCCACCCCTCCGCCGGGAGCTCCGCGCCCGGGAGGCCGCTCGCCCCGCCGGCCGTGCGCACCGGGACGGAGGACGAGGCGTGAGCGGCGCCGACCTCGTCGTCGTCGGGTCGGGCCTCTACGGGCTGACCGTCGCCGAGCGGGCCGCCGAGCGCGGCCTCGACGTGCTCGTCCTCGAGAAGCGTGACCACATCGGCGGCAACGCGTGGAGCGAGGTCGAGCCGGAGACCGGCATCGAGGTGCACCGCTACGGAGCGCACCTCTTCCACACGAGCAACGCGCGCGTCTGGGAGTACGTCAACCGGTTCACCGCCTTCACCGACTACGTGCACCGCGTGTGGACCGTGCACCGTGGCGAGGTCTTCCCGATGCCGATCAACCTCGGCACGCTCAACCAGTTCTTCCGCAGCGCGCACGGCCCGGCGGCCGCCCGCGACCTCGTCGCCCGGCAGGCCGCGGAGCTCGTCGGGGAGCCCGCCAACCTCGAGGAGAAGGCGATCTCCCTCATCGGTCGTCCGCTGTACGAGGCGTTCGTCCGCGGCTACACGGCCAAGCAGTGGCAGACCGACCCCACCGAGCTGCCCGCCGAGGTCATCTCCCGTCTGCCGGTGCGCTTCTCGTACGACAACCGCTACTTCAACGACACCTGGGAGGGGCTGCCCGTCGACGGCTACGCCGCGTGGCTGACCCGGATGGCCGACCACCCGAGGATCGAGGTGCGGCTGGGGACCGACGTTCTCGAGGGCGACCACCACCTGCACCGCGACCGCTTCGTCGGGCAGGTCCCGGTCGTCGTCACGGCACCGGTCGACCGCTGGTTCGGCGACGCCCACGGCACGCTCGGGTGGCGCACGCTCGACTTCGAGCAGGAGGTGCTTCCGGTCGGTGACCACCAGGGGACTGCGGTCCTCAACGAGGCCGACGAGACCGTGCCCTGGACCCGCACCCTCGAGTTCCGTCACTTCCACCCCGAGCGGACCCACTACCCGAGCGACCGGACGGTCGTCGTGCGCGAGCACTCCCGGTTCGCCGGTCCGGGTGACGAGCCGTACTACCCGGTCGCGGCCCCGGCCGACCGCGAGCGGCTCGCCGCGTACCGCGAGCTCGCGACGCTCGAGCGGGGGCTCGGGGTGCACTTCGGGGGCCGGCTCGGCACGTACAAGTACCTCGACATGCACATGGCCATCGCCTCGGCGCTGACCTTCGTCGACAACGAGCTCGACGACCTGCTCGCCGGCCGCTCGGTGGGTGCCCGGTGAGCGACCTCGACGTCGTCGCGCGGGTCGTCCTCCCGCTCGACGGGGACCTCGACGTGCTGCCCCTCTACGTCGACGGCCGGCACGTCCAGGAGCCGCCGGTCGACGAGGACCACCCCGTCCTGTCGCTGCCGTCGGACCAGCACCCCGACCAGGTGCTCGGCCGGCGCTCCTACCGCCTCGACGAGGGCGTCGGTGCCTCGTTCGCGACCTGGCTCAACGCCTTCCCGGCGTCGTACTGGCGGCGCTGGACGACCGCGCGCGAGGTCGTGCTGACCGTCCGCACGACCGGCGAGGGCGTGCTGATGGTCTACCGGTCCTCGGCCCGCGGGGCGAGCGCGCGCGTCACGAGCCGCTCGCTGACCGGGGTCGGCGACCACGAGGTGCGTCTGCCGCTGGACACCTTCGCCGACGGCGGGTGGTACTGGTTCGACCTCGTCGCGGGGTCCGGAGGGCTGGTCCTCGAGGAGGCCGACTGGTCGGTCCCGGAGTCGGACGCGGGTGGCCCCCGCCCGGGTGGGACGACGGTCGGCATCACGACGTTCGACCGGCCGGCGTACTGCGCGGCGCTGCTCGCCCAGCTCGGTGCGGCCCCCGAGCTCGACGGCGTCCTCGACGCGGTGGTCGTCGTGGACCAGGGCAGCCGCCGGGTCGAGGACGACCCGGGGTTCCCCGAGGCCCGGCGACTCCTCGGCGACCGGCTGCGGGTCATCCGGCAGGCCAACCTCGGTGGCTCGGGCGGGTTCTCCCGCGCGATGCTCGAGACGCTGGACGCCGGGCGCTCCGAGCACGTCCTGCTGCTCGACGACGACGTCGTCTGCGAGCCGGAGGGCATCGCCCGGGCCGTGGCCTTCGCCCGGCACTGCCGCCGGCCCACGGTGGTCGGCGGGCACATGTTCTCGATGTACGAGCGCTCCGTGCTCCACGCGGTGGCCGAGGTGGTCCGGCCGTGGCAGTTCCGCTGGGCCCCCGCCGCCCCGTCGGTGCACGACCACGACCTCGCCCGCCGGACCCTGCGCGCCACCCCCTGGCTGCACCGGCGCCTCCCGGCCGACTACACCGGCTGGTGGATGTGCCTCATCCCCACGGAGGTCCTGCGCGACGTCGGGCTCTCGCTGCCGTTCTTCATCAAGTGGGACGACGCCGAGTTCGGCCTGCGGGCGGGCGCGGCCGGGCACCCGACGGTGTCCCTCCCGGGGGCGGCGGTCTGGCACGTGCCGTGGACCGACAAGGACGACAGCACCGACTGGCAGGCCTACTTCCACGCCCGCAACCGCATCGTCGCCGCGCTCCTGCACTCGCGCTACGACCGCGGTGGCCGGCTGGTGCGCGAGAGCCTCCTCATCTCGGTCAAGCACGTGCTCGCGATGCAGTACGGCGCCGCCGCGCTGCGCACCCGGGCCCTGCGGGATGTGCTGCGTGGTCCCGAGGTGCTGCACGCCGAGCTCGGCAGCACGCTCGGCGAGGTCCGTGCCCTGAGGGCGCGGCACCCGGACGCCCAGGTGCGACCCGACGCCGACGACTTCGCGCCCGTGACGCCCCGGCGACGCCGCAAGAAGGACCCCGACGCGACCCGTCCCGCCGGCCGGGTCGCGACCCTCGTCGCCGGTGCCGCGGGACTGGCCCACCAGGCCCTCCCGGTGCCGGCCGGTGCGCTCGAGGCCCCGGAGACCGAGGTGGCGGCGCCGGATGCCGGGTGGTGGTCGCTCGCCCGCCTCGACTCGGCCCTCGTCGCGACCGCCGACGGGGGAGGGCTCGCCTGGCTGCGGCGCTCTCGCGGTGACGCCGGGCGGGCGCTCGCGGAGGCGACCGCCGTCCACCGCGAGCTGCTGGCCCGCTGGCCGGAGCTGTCCTCGCGGTACCGGGGGGCGCTGCCGGAGCTCACCGGACAGGACGCGTGGCGCCGGACGCTGGGGCTGGACGAGTCGTGAGCGACCTCCTCGTCCAGGGCGTCGGGGGTGGTCTCGGCGAGGTGGCCCGCCGCCGGTACCTCCTCGGGCTGCTCGTCCGCAAGGAGCTGCTGGTGCGCTACCGCGCCTCGCTGCTCGGCCTCGGCTGGTCCTACGTCAAGCCGGCCGTCACCTTCGCCGTCTACTTCGTCGGGCTCGGACTCGTGCTGCGGCAGAACAGCATCGGTGACTACGCGGTGTACCTCTTCGGCGGGCTCGTCGTCGTCACCGCGTTCTCCGAGGCGCTCGGCAACGCGACCCGGTCGGTCGTGACCAACGGCGAGCTGGTCCGCAAGATCTTCCTGCCACGCGAGCTCTTCCCGGTCGCCAGCGTCTGCGTCGCCGGCGTGCACCTCCTGCCGCAGGTGGTGGTCCTCCTCGTGGGGTCGCTCGTGGCCGGCTGGCGTCCGGACGCCGTCGGGGTGCTCGCCCTCGTCGCGTGCGTCGTGCTCACCGGGCTGCTCGCGACCGGCCTCGGCCTCCTGCTCTCGGCCGTCGACGTCCTCTTCCGCGACGTCGAGAACGTCGTCGACCTCGTCCTCACCGTCCTCGTGTGGACCTCGCCGGTGCTCTACCCGACGCACCTCGTCGCGAGCCTGCTCGGTGCGGACTCGTGGGCGTTCCGGCTCTACCAGCACAACCCGCTCACCGTCGCGGTCGACCTCGTCCACCGTGCGACCTGGGCGGGCGCCTCCCCGGGGAACGCCGCGCTCGTCCCCGACGGGCTGGTCGCGCGGACCGTCATCGCGCTCGGGGTCGCCGCGGCGCTGGTCGCCCTGGGCCAGACCGTCTTCCGCCGGCTGTCCGGCCGTTTCGCGCAGGAGCTCTGAGGTGGCCGGACGCGTCGCGGTGTCGGTCGAGGGTGCCTCCAAGCACTTCCGGCTGCGGCACACCCACTCGCTCAAGGAGGGCCTGGTCTGGGCCGTGCAGGGCCGTGCCCGGCACGAGGACTTCCAGGCGCTGTCGCCGCTGGACCTCACGGTCCACGAGGGCGAGACGGTCGCGCTGCTCGGCCGCAACGGCTCGGGCAAGTCGACGCTGCTCAAGCTCGTCGCCGGGGTGATGGCCCCCGACGCCGGCCGGGTCCGGGTGCGCGGACGGCTCGCCGGGCTGCTCGAGGTCGGCGCGGGCTTCCACCCCGACCTGACGGGCCGCGAGAACGTCCACCTCAACGCCTCGATCCTCGGGATGGACCCCGCCGCCATCCGCGCCCGCTTCGACGACATCGTCGCGTTCGCCGACATCGGGCCGTTCCTCGACACCCAGGTGCGCTTCTACTCCTCGGGGATGTTCCTCCGGCTCGCGTTCTCGGTCGCGGTCCACACCGAGCCCGACGTCTTCCTCGTCGACGAGGTGCTCGCCGTCGGCGACGAGGCGTTCCGCGACAAGTGCCTGACCCGGATCGAGCAGCTGTCGGCGGAGGGGCGCACGCTCGTCGTCGTCAGCCACGACCTGCCGCTCGTCGAACGGCTCTGTGCGCGAGGGGTCGTCCTGGAGTCCGGGCGCCTCGTGCACGACGGTCCGGTGGAGGAGGCGGTCGAGCGGCTGCGGGCGGTCCTGTGACCTGGTGGGAGGCGGCGCCGGCGGCGGCCGTCGCGGTGCTCCTGCTCGTGGCGCCCGGCCTCGTGGTGGCGGTCGCGGCCGGGGTCCGCGGGGTCCTCGGGGTGGCTCTGGCCCCCGTCCTCTCGGTCGGGGTGGTCGCGGTGTCGGCGGTCGCGGGTCAGCTCGTCGGTGCGCGCTGGGGATGGCCGGTCGTGCTGGTCGGGACCGGAGCCACGGCCCTGGCGATGGGGCTGTCGCGGATCGGGCTGCGGCAGTGGGCACCTCGGCCGGAGGTGGCAGCCGTCGGGGACGGCCGGCCCGTGTGGCTCGCCTCCGCGCTCGGGGTGCTGGCCGGCGGGGCCTCGCTCGTCGTCGGGTTCGTGCACGGCGTCGGCGGGGTGTCCCGCTGGCCGCAGACCTTCGACGCCGTCTTCCACCTCTCGGCGTCGTGGCAGGTCCTGTCCACGGGCGACGGCTCGTCCCTCACCCTCGGCACGCTCACGGCCCCCGGGGCCACGCGGGGCTTCTACCCGGCCGCGTGGCACGACCTCGTCGCGGTCGTCGCCGGGGTGGCCGACGTTCCGGTCGCCGTCGCCTCCAACGTCGTCTCCGCCGCGGTGCTCGGGGTCGCGTGGCCGCTCGGGGCGGTGGCCCTGACCCGCGCGGCGGTCGGGGCACGTCCCGTGGCGCTGGCCGCCGCCGGAGCCGTTGCGGCAGGGGTCACGGCCTCGCCGGTGGTCCTCGCGGCCTACGGCACGCTCTGGCCGAACGAGCTCGGGACGGCCCTGCTGCCGGGGGCCGGGGCGCTCCTCGTCGTGCTCCTCGGACCCGCCGACCGCCGGGTGGTGGCGCGAGTCCTCGCTGCCGCGCTCCTCGGGGTGGCCGTCCTCGGTCTGGGTCTCGCCCACCCCAACACCGTGGTCTCGCTGCTCGTCCTCGGCGTCGGGGCAGCCGTCGTGGCGGCGTGGCCACTCGGTGGCCGGCGGCGGTGGCTGGCGGTCGCGGCCCTTCCCGTGACCGCGTGGCTCGTCGGCTGGTCCCCGCTGTTCGCCGCGACCCGGGGCACGTCGTGGCCGGCCCGCCAGAGCGTGGCCCAGGCGCTCGGGGAGTGGCTGTTGCTGTCGCCGCAGCGCGTCCCCATCCCGCTCGTGGTCGCCGCCCTCGTGGCCCTCGGCGCGGTCGTGGCCTCGCGGCGGGCGGACCTCCGGTGGCTCGTGGCCGCCCACGTCGTCGGCGGTGGGTTGTTCGCACTCGTCGCGGGGAGCGACGGCACGATCGCGCGGCTGGCGGGCGGGCCCTGGTACGACGACGCCTTCCGCCTGGCGGCCCTGGCCGGCGTCACGGGCGTGCCACTCGCGGCGGTGGGGGTCGAGGCCGTGGCCGCGCGGCTCGGCCGGGTGGCGGGGCGGATCCGTCGGGGCGAGCCGACCCGGGCGAGCGTGGCGTCCGCGGCCGTCGTGCTCCTGGCGCTCGGGGTCGTGACGGGTGGTCTCTCGTGGTCGGAGACCCGTACGGTCACGGCGTGGTGGTACCGGTACTCCTCGATCCTCGACCCCGGCGAGAGCGCCCTGCTCGAGCGGCTCGCGGACCACGTGCCCGCCGACGGGGTCGTCGCCGGCAACCCCTTCGACGGTGCGGCGGAGTCCGGCGCCGTCGGCGGGCGGCGGCCCCTCTTCCCGCACCTCACCGGCCGCTGGGACCCCGACCGCCGGCTCGTCGGGGCGCACCTGGCCGAGGCGGCGAGCCGTCCGGACGTGTGCGCTGCGGTCCGGCGGCTCGGTGTCACCCACGTGCTCACGGGCACACCGGGTTTCTGGACCGGTGACCACCGCCGGGCGCAGTACGCGGGCCTCGACGTCGGTGGCGCGGCCGGGTTCGAGGCGGTCGACCGGTCCGGCGCCACCACCCTCTGGCGCGTCACGGCGTGCGGCTGAGCACAGTGGTCGGGCGGGTGTCCGGGTCCGGCGTAGGCTGCGGGCGTAGGGCCGACCCGTGCGGAGGCACCCGAGTTCCTCGCCCGGCCCCACCTCGACCCGAGGCGCGTGAGCGTCTCCGTGGGGACCAGCCGTGACCAGTACCGAGAGCCTCACCACCCCCACCACGCACGAGGCGCGCGTCGCGCTGACCACCGCTCCCGGCCAGGTCGTCATCGACGGCGTCTGGTGGCCCCGCTCCGACGTCCTCGAGGACGAGATCCCCGACCTGGACCGCGTCGTCGACGAGGTGCTCGGCGCCACCGTCGCCCGCTTCTCCTACGTCCTCGGGAGCTGGACCGACCAGCCGCGCAAGGTCCGGGCGAGCGACCACCTCGTCAAGCTCGGCTGGTTCTCCACCGGCTCGCACCCGCACGTGGTCGACCTCAGCCTCAGCGACTACCGCCGCGTCCTGCTGACCGTCATCGCTCCCGGCACACCGGAGGACGAGGCCGAGCGCCTGCTCGCCGCCGCCCGGGCCGGGCAGGCCCCGGTCCCCGAGGTCGCGGCCGTCGAGTCGCCCGAGGCCGTCGTGCGGCGCCTGGTGCTCGCCGTGTCCGCCCTGGCCGACCCGGCCGACCGGGAGCGCGTCGGTCTCGAGCTCGAGACCGTGCTCGTCGCCGCGGCCGCCGAGGCCCGCTCGATCGCCCGCGAGGCGGAGGGACCCGTGGGGCGCGAGACCGCCGAGGGCATCCTCGCCGCCGAGGAGGCCGCCCAGAGCCGTGCCCCCTGGGCCTGAGCCGACCCATGGCAGTCTGGCCACCGTGCTCGACGACTCCACACCTCCGGCCGACGGCCCTCGCGGACCCCTCGATCCCGACCTCGTCGCGGCTGCCCTCGCGGTGCTCGGCGACTCGCCCCGTGCCCTGCTCGGGATCACCGGCGTCCCCGGTGCCGGCAAGACCACCCTCGCCGAGGGGCTCGTCGCGGCCCTGAACGCGGGGTCGCCGGGGCTCGCGGCGCACGTGCCGATGGACGGATACCACCTCGCGGACCGCGTCCTCGAGGCGCACGGGACCCGCGCTCGCAAGGGGGCGGCCGAGACCTTCGACGGCTGGGGCTACGTCGAGCTGCTGCGCCTCCTGCGCTCCTGCCCCGACCACCCGGTGTTCGCGCCGGGGTTCGACCGTGACCTCGAGCAGCCGCTGGCCGGGGCCATCGAGGTCCCGGCCTCGGCCCGCATCATCGTGTCCGAGGGCAACTACCTCCTCCTCGACGAGGAGCCCTGGACGCTGGTGCGCGAGCTCGTCGACGAGGTGTGGTTCTGCGAAGCGGACCCCGGGCGACGCATGGAGGCCCTCGTCGACCGGCACGTCACGTTCGGCAAGTCGCCGGAGCACGCCCGGACCTGGGTCGCAGCGGTCGACGAGCCCAACGCCCTCCTCGTCGCCGCCACCCGGGAGCGCGCGGACCGGGTGGTGCGCACGTACTGAGCCGGGTCCTCCCGCTCCTCAGGCGCCGCTGGCCTGGAGCGCGATGACGACGACCCAGACGACGACCCCGAGGGCCACGACTCCCGCGAGCACCATCAACGCCCGGCGACGGGCTCCCGGGCCGGTGGCGCGCCCCCGTGTTCCGGCGACGGCGGCGACGACGAGCAGCAGCGCGAGCAGGAGCAGGATCACGAAGTCCCTCCGTCACGGTCGAGGACGACCCCCGGGACGTGGCCGGTCCGTACGAGCCGGCTCCGGCCGGTGAGGCGGTGGCGCAGCCGTTGCAGGGGAGTGCGCCACGCCCTGACGACGCTGCCGTCGGGGAGGGTCAGCGTCCACGAGATCTCGGTGCGCCCGCGCGTCGTCGTGGCCTCGTCCCCGAGCCCGCGGAGGTAGGCGAGCCCGCGGCGGACCTGCGTGACGACGACACCCGGCTGGTCCGCCTCGTCGTACTCGGGCTCCGGGAGGGAGTACCTGTCGCCGAGGTCGAGCGGGAAGGCGTCGCTGCCGAGGTCGAGGCGGAAGCGTCGGGCCCCGTCGGTCCGCAGGGTGACGAGCAGGACCTCGTCGTCGATGCTCCACGTGACGTCTCCGTCGGCGTCGAGCACGTCGCGTGCGACGGTGAGCAGGTCCGGGGCCACGTCGCGAGCCTACGGCCCGGTCGGTGCCGAGGCCCCGTTCAGACCCGCTCCACGCGGTCGGCCTGGGGCCCTCGGTCGCTCTGCCGCACCTGGTAGCGGACCCGGTCGCCCTGGTACAGCGCCTCGGCGCCCCGGACGACCGACACGTGCACGAACAGGTCCGCACCGCCGTCGTCCGGGGTGATGAAGCCGAAGCCCCGCTCGGCGTCGTAGCGGGCGACCACGCCCTCGGCGCCGCCTGGCGGGGAGGCCGGCGGCCGGCGCTGTGCCGACCGCCCCCGGGTCGGCGGCTTCGCGGGCCCGCGCCGGGGGGCCGTGCCCCGCGCGAGGCGCACCTCGCGAGCCTGCGGGCCCTTCTCACTCATGACGACGTCGTACGTCACCCGGTCGCCCTCCTCGAGCTCGTCGAGACCGCCGGCGAGGTCGCGGACGTGGGCGAAGACGTCGGGCCCGCCCGACTCGGGGGTGATGAACCCGAAGCCCTTGTCCTCGTCGTACCAGGACACGGTGCCGTCCGCCCCGTCGGCGGCCGCGGCCTGCTGGGCGGCCTGGCCCCCGAGGGGGAGCAGATGGTCGGCCTGCGGCCCCTTCTCCCCGTCGACGACGAGGAAGGCCACCCGTTGCCCCTCGGAGACCACGCCGCCCGCCACGATGGCCGAGCTGTGCAGGAAGACCTCCGCGCCCCCACCGTCCGGCGTGACGAAGCCGTACCCCTTGGCCGGCTCGTACCAGGTGACGGTGCCGAGCACGCCCACCGGTGCGCCGGCCGCCTGGTCGGCGGTGACCCGGACGCGGCGTGCCTGCGGACCGCGGTCGCCCTCGCCGATCTCGAACTCGACCGCCTGCCCCTCCCGGAGCAGCTTCGTCCTCTCGTCACCGACGATCTCGGAGGCGTGCACGAACAGGTCCTCCGCGCCCCCGCCGAGCGCGATGAAGCCGAACCCCCGATCGGCATCGAACCAGCGGACGGTTCCCTCGGTCATGGCTGACTCCTACTCGACGCGGCGGGCTTGTGCCCCCAGTGTCTCCAACACGACGTCGAGGAGCACCAGTGCCCGCCGCCGCCGAGCGTGATCGTCCGCCCCGCGCACGTCGCCGGGTGCCGGATCGTGGGCCTTGCACCACGACGACCGTCGCACCGATCACGACCCCGACCTGCATGGATGCCGGGTGGGGCGTGTCGGGCTTGAACCGACGACCGACGGATTATGAGTCCGCTGCTCTGACCGACTGAGCTAACGCCCCGCGCGACGTCCGGCGCCGCGGCCCGGCGAGCCTATCGCCGGCGGGCGCACCGGCAGGCAGGGCCCGGGGGCGATGCGGTCCCAGGCGGGTCGGGGAAAGGGACTGCCTCTCGCAGCGCACCGGCCGCGACGAGGTCCGGAGCCACAGGGGAGCGCGGCCCGCACGACAGGTCGGGCACAGGTGCTCCCCGGACCGTGGGACGCAAGCAGTCCCCCCGACCAAGGAGCACCCATGGACCGCCAGACCAAGACCCTCGCCATCGGCGGTGTCGGCATCGCCGCCGCCGTCGCGCTCGGCCTCACCGGCGCCACCGTCGCCGGGGCCGCCGACTCCGCCGCCACGACCCCCACCGCCTCCGCCTCGGCCTCCCCGACCACGGGCTCCGGCACCGACGACGGTCCCGGGGGCGGCCGCGGCGGCGGGATGAGGGACGCCGGCGGCACGCTGACCGCCGAGGCGGCGAGCAAGGCGGTCACCGCCGCCCAGGGGGCCGTCGACGGCGGGACCGTCAGCGGGGTCCGCGCGCTGTCCGACGGCAGCTACGAGGTCACCGTGACCACGGACGCCGGCCGCGTCGACGTCCTCGTCTCCAGGACCTTCGCGGTCACGGGGACCGAGGAGCACACCGGCGGGCCGGGCGGGGGAGGGATGCCGGACGGTGGCACGCCTCCCGGTGACCAGGGCTCGGGCACCGGCTCGAGCAGCAGTCCCTCCGACGCCAACGGCACGAGCGCCACCACCACGGGCGACACCGCGGACGTCTGAGGCAGCCCACCCTCCACCCACCCCGCGCACCCGCGCCACGTGATCCGTGTGATCGCTGGTGCGGGTGCGCCGCGTGGTGCACAATGTGACGCACAACGGCACCGAGCGTGCCCGCACAGCTGAACCACCGGCCGCGACCGGTCCCGTCACGAGCACTGGCGTTGGGGAAGACGTCCACCGCACGTGAAGGAGACCAGGATGTCGTTCGCCATGCCGCGCACCGCCACGCGTGGAGTGGTCTACGTCCACTCCACGCCCAAGGCGCTCTGCCCGCACGTGGTCTGGGCGATCGAGGGAGTCCTCGGCGCCCGCGTCAGCGTGCACTGGACCGACCAGCCGGCCGCGCCGGGGATGGTCCGCGCCGAGCTGAGCTGGGCCGGCGAGTCCGGCACCGGGGCCCGCCTCGCCTCCTCCCTGCGCGGCTGGGACCACCTGCGCTACGAGGTCACCGAGGAGCCGAGCCCCGGCTGCGACGGCTCGCGCTGGTCGCACACGCCGCGCCTCGGCATCCACCACACGTGGACCTCGGCCAACGGCGACGCCGTCATCAACGAGGACCGTCTGCGCGAGGTCGTCGTCCTGGCCCAGGGCAGCTCCGAGGCGATGCAGGAGATGATCGAGGAGCTGCTCGGCCTCGAGTGGGACGAGGAGCTCGAGCCGTTCCGCTACGCCGGCGAGGGCGCACCCGTCCGCTGGCTGCACAAGGTCGGCTGAGCCTCACCCCTCGGCGAGCCGCCCGCCGAGGACCGTCCGGAGGACCCGCAGGCCGTCGGGGCCGACCAGCTCGTCGGGAACGCACACCGGGCTGAGGGAGCCGTGCTCGTGGAGCAGCACGATGCCGTCACGGCGTCGAGCGGCGGTCACCGTCCTCGGGTCGACCGTGACCGTGCGGTCGGGAAGGGTGAACTCGAAGGCCTGCACCGTGTAGGTCGCCCGGACGCGCGTCCCGGGTGGACAGGCCTCCCGGAGTCTCGTCAGCTCGGCGCGGTGGGGCGCCGCCGTCCACGAGTGCGCGGCGACCGCGGTCCACGCCCCGAAGACGAGAGCGGCGGCGAGGACCACCACGCCGGGAGGCGCGGGGGTCGTGAGCGTCACGAGCAGGACGACCACGACGTAGCCGGTGAGGCGCAGGAGCCGGGCGCGCAGGAACGGGTGCCAGAACCCCGGCTGCTGCCGCCGGTTGCGGGCCAGGGCGTGGGCCTCGCGCTCGATGATGTCCGTCGTGGAGACGTACGACGTCTCGGCCCGGGGAACGTCCCCCGGCGCCACGTCCTCCGGACCAGCGTCCCCGTCGTCCCCGTCCACGCCAGGAGGGTACGCAGCGGCCCGGCCCGCCCGCAGGCGAACCGGGCCGCCGGTGTTCAGACGCTCTTGACGACGAGCGCGACGTTGTGGCCGCCGAACCCGAACGAGTTGTTGAGCGCCGCGATGTCGCCGTCAGGCAGCGTGCGGTGCTCGCCCCGCACGACGTCGAGCTCGATCGCCGGGTCGAAGTCGGTGATGTTGATGGCGGCCGGCGCCGTGCGGTGGTGGACGGCCAAGACGGTCAGCAGCCCCTCGAGGGCCCCGGCCGCACCCAGCAGGTGCCCGGTCATCGACTTGGTGGCGCTGACCGGCATCGCGTCGGCCGCCGCGCCGAACGCCCGGCGGATGGCGTTGGCCTCGGCCACGTCGCCGACCGGGGTCGAGGTGGCGTGCGCGTTGATGTGCACGATGTCGTTGTCGGACAGCCCGGCCCGCTCGACGGCGGCGCGCATCGCCCGCGACGCACCGGCGCCCTCGGGCTCGGGCGCGGTGATGTGGTGGGCGTCGGCGGACATCCCGATCGAGGCGAACTCGGCGTAGATGCGGGCGCCGCGGGCCTTCGCGTGCTCGTACTCCTCGAGGACCATGACGGCCGCACCCTCACCCATGACGAAGCCGTCGCGGCCGGTGTCGTAGGGACGGGACGCGGCGGCGGGGTCGTCGTTGCGGGTCGAGAGGGCCTGCATCTGGGCGAAGCCGGCGAAGCAGATGGGGTGCGTCGCCGCCTCCGTGCCGCCGGCGACGACGACGTCGGCGCGGCCGTCACGGATCATGTCGTAGGCGGTGCCCATCGACTCGGCACCGGACGCGCAGGCCGAGACGGTGGTGTGCGCACCGGCGCGGGCGCCGAGCAGCAGCGAGACGTTGCCCGACGAGGTGTTCGGCATGAGCATCGGCACGGCGAGCGGGAAGACGCGGCGAAGGCCCTTCTCGCGCAGGATGTCCCACTGGTCGAGCAGGGTCCACACGCCGCCAATGCCGGTGCCGATGGCCACGCCGAGCCGCTCCGGGTCGACCTCGGGGGAACCGGCGTCCTCCATCGCGGCCTGCGAGGCGATGACGGCGTACTGGGCGCTGGGGTCCATCCGGCGGACCTGCACCTTGGTGAGGACCTCGAGCGGGTCCTGCGCGATGGTGCACGCGAAGTGGACCGGCAGCTCGTAGCGCTCGACCATCTCCTCGGGCAGGGGCTTGGCCCCGGACCGGCCCGCGAGGATGCCCTCCCAGGTCTCGGCGATGGTGCCGCCCAGGGGCGTGGTGGCCCCGAGGCCGGTGACGACGACGCGACGCTCGCTCATGGGTGCTGGTGCTCCTTGCGGATGGGTGGGCTGGCGGGGTGTGGGTGCCGGTGGTGGCCGGCGCGGCCTCCCGGTCGGGGAGGCCGCGCCCGGGGGGTCAGCCCTGGTTGGACTGGATGAAGTTGACCGCGTCGCCGACCGTCGCGAGGTTCTTGACCTCGTCGTCGGGGATGCGGACGCCGAACTTCTCCTCGGCGTTGACGACGATGGTCATCATCGACAGCGAGTCGATGTCGAGGTCGTCGGTGAAGGACTTGTCCATCTGGACCTCGGCCGGGTCCAGGCCGGTCTCCTCGTTGACGATCTCCGCGAGGCCGCTGAGGATCTCCTGCTGGTCTGCCATTGCTGTCTCCTTCGGTGTGGTGGGTGCTGCTCGGCCCGAATGACCCGTGGGCCCACGGGAGTCAGGGGATGACGACGACCTGCGCCGCGTAGGACAGCCCGGCGCCGAAGCCGATCTGCAGGGCCAGCCCGCCGCTCGGGATCTCACCGTGCCGCACCATCCGCTCCATGGCCAGCGGGACCGAGGCGGCGGAGGTGTTGCCGGTGTAGGCGATGTCGCGGGCGATGGGGAGGTCGGCGGGCAGCCCGAGCTTCTTGGCCATCGCGTCGATGATGCGGACGTTGGCCTGGTGCGGGATGAACGCGTCGAGCTGGTCGGCGGTGATGCCGGCGGCGTCGAGGGCCTGCTGGGCCACGGGCGCCATGCCCCACACGGCCCAGCGGAAGACCGTCTGCCCGGCCATGCCGATGTGCGGCCAGCCGAGCTGCTTCTCGTGGACGTCGATCCAGGACTCGGTCTGCGAGATGGCCTCCCACTGCGCGCCGTCCGAGCCCCACACGGTCGGGCCGATGCCCACGGTGTCGGACTGGCTGACGACCGCCGCGCCCGCGCCGTCGGCGAAGATGAACGCCGTGCCGCGGTCGTCGAGCGAGGTGAAGTCGGAGAGCCGCTCGACCCCGACGACGAGCACGTTGCGGGCCGTGCCCGTGCGCACCATGTCGGAGGCCAGCGAGATGCCGTGGCAGTACCCGGCGCAGGCCGCGGAGATGTCGAACGCGGCGGCCTTGGTGCCGAGCCGCTCGGCGAGCATCGGTGCGGCGGCGGGGGTCTGGTACGGCCAGCTGACGGTGGCGACGATGACCGCGTCGAGGTCCTCGGGGGCGACACCGGCCATCTCGAGGGCGGGAGTCGCGGCGAAGACGGACATGTCGATGACCGACTCGCCCTCGCCGGCGAAGCGCCGCTCGATGATGCCCGAGCGCTCCCGGATCCACTCGTCGGAGGAGTCGATCCGGTCGACGAGCTCGCTGTTGGGGACGACGCGACGCGGCCGGTAGCCGCCGATGCCGGTGATCCGCGAGTTCGTGACCGGCCCGGCGGAGAGGCGGCCGGTGCCCTTCGGGGTGGGGCTCATGCGGAGTGCTCCTCGAGGAGGGTGCGGGCGGCCTCGAGGTCGTCCGGGGTCTTGACGGCGAGCAGCTCGACGCCCTTGAGCGCCCGCTTGGCGAGGCCGACGAGCGTGCCGGCCGGCGGCAGCTCGATGAGGGCGGTGACGCCGAGGTCGGCGAAGCGCTGCGAGCACAGGTCCCAGCGCACCGGGTTGGACACCTGCGCCACGAGCCGGTCGAGGACCTCGCGGCCGTCGGTGACCACCTCGCCGTCACGGTTGGAGACGAGCGGCACGGCGGCCTCGGCGGGGGAGAGGTCGGCGGCGGCCGCGGCGAGGGCGTCGACGGCCGGCTGCATGTACGAGGTGTGGAAGGCGCCGGCGACCTTGAGGGGGATGACGCGGGCCTTCGCGGGTGGCTCGGCGGCCAGGGCCGCGAGGGCGTCGAGCGAGCCGGCGGCGACGACCTGTCCGGCGGCGTTGACGTTGGCCGGGGTGAGGCCGTGCTGCTCGATGGCGGCGAGGACCTCGGCGGGGTCGCCGCCGAGCACCGCGCTCATCCCCGTGGGGGTGAGCGCGCTGGCTTCGGCCATCCCGCGGCCCCGCAGTGCCACGAGGCGCATCGCGTCGTCCTCGGCGAGGACTCCGGCGCCGGCGGTCGCGGTGATCTCGCCGACCGAGTGCCCGGCGAGCAGGTCCGGGCGGGCGGCGTCCCCGAGGGCGCGCAGCGCGAGCAGGCCGGCGCCGACGAGCAGCGGCTGCGCGACGGCGGTGTCCTTGATGGTCTCCTCGTCCGAGGTGGTGCCGTGCGCGACGAGGTCGACCTCGGCGGCGTCGGAGAGGGCGGTGAGGTGCTCACGCGCACCGGGCAGCTCGAGCCACGGGGCGAGGAACCCCGGGGTCTGCGAGCCCTGGCCGGGACAGACGATGACGATCACGTGTCCCAGACTGCTGCCTGCGTCGTGACCTCCTCGTGACGAGCGGGGACGAACCTCGGACCCTCGGTTTGGAGGGTTCCCACAAGACGAGTGTCGATCAGGGGCGGGGAGTGGTGCGCGTCACGGGCCCGAGCCGGTGCAGGGCGAGGGCGAGCCGGACGGTCTGGGCGTCGTGCGGGTCGGTGAGGTCGTAGCCGGTGGCCCTGGCGATGCCCGCGAGCCGGTAGCGGACGGTGTTGGGGTGGACGATGAGCGCCCGCGCCGTGCCCTCCACGCCGAGCCCCCCGTCGAGCCAGGCCTCGGCGGTCTCCAGGAGCGAGCCGCCGCTCACCTCCTCGAGCGGGCGGACGATGCGGGCGGCCAGGGCGTTGCGCGCCGGGAGGTCCGCGAGCAGGGCGCGCTCGGCGAGCAGGTCGTCGGCGTGGACGGGCCGCGGGGCGCCGGGCCAGGCGGGGGCGGCGGTGTGCCCGGAGATCGCCGCGCGGGCGCTGCGCCCGGCCGCGAAGAGGTGCGGGACGGTCGGGCCGACGACGAGCGGGCCGTCGCCGAGGTGCGGGTCGAGGGTCTCGGCCAGCGACATCGGGTCGGTGACCCCGCCCCCGATGCACACGACCCGGGGGCCGTGGATGGCCACGAGCAGCTCGACCCCGGTGCGACGGGCGGTGCGGTGCAGCTCCCCGATCACCGCACCGGTGGCCCCGACCGGGGTCGAGCCCACGACGACGGCGACACCGCTCACTGCGCCCCAGCCCAGGGCCGCCGCACGGGACTGCATCGAGTCGTCGGCCTCGCCGCGGATCACGGCGTCGACGACGAGCGACTCCAGCCGGGCGTCCCAGGCCCCGCGCGCCTCGGCGGCCTCGGCGTAGACCTCGGCCGCGGCGAAGGCCACCTCGCGGCTGTAGCGCAGGACCGCCTCGCGGGCGTGGTTGCCCTCGCCGGGGGCGGCGATGTCGTGGATCTCGCGCTCGACGACCCCGATGACCGTGCGGAGCAGGTCGAGGGTCTGGGCGAGGCTGATCGATCGGGTCAGCTCGCGCGGGGCGGTGCCGAAGACGTCCGCGGTGACGGCGGCACTCTCTTGGTCGCCACCGAACCAGTCGATGAAGCTCGAGATGCCGGCCTGGGCGACGAGTCCGACCCACGAGCGGTTCTCGGCCGAGAGGCTGCGGAACCACTCGTGGTCGGACTCCATCTGGCGCACCGCGGCCGCCCCGAGGTCGCCGGCGGCCCGGCTGACGCGGGCGCGGGTCTCGGCGGAGGCGACGGTCGACATGCTCCGGAGTCTATTTGGAGGTTCCGGACGAGCCGGGCTCAGTCGGTGCCGAACTCCATCGCCGCGGCGTCGAGGGCCTGCTCGTCGGTGCCGTCGTGGGTCGGGTTGTCGGTGATCCGGTCGTAGCCCCCGGCCGGCAGCTCGCCGAAGAGCGTGCCGTTCTCGACGAGCAGCTGGCCCTGGGTCACCGGCTGGTTGGCGTACAGCTCGAGCTTGGCCCGGCTGTCGGCGATGTCGAGGTTGCGCATCGTCAGCTGCCCGATCCGGTCGGTCGGGCCGAAGGCGGCGTGCTCGACGCGCTCCATCGACAGCTTGTCCGGGTGGTAGCTGAAGTTCTCGCCGCGGGTGTCGACGATCGAGTAGTCCTCGCCGCGCCGCAGCCGCAGGGTCACCTGGCCGGTGACGACGGAGGCGATCCAGCGCTGGATGGCCTCGCGGAGCATGAGGCTCTGCGGGTCGAGCCAGCGGCCCTCGTAGAGCAGCCGGCCGAGGCGACGGCCCTCCTGGTGGTAGTTCGCGATGGTGTCCTCGTTGTGCACCGCGTTGAGCAGCCGCTCGTACGCGATGTGCAGCAGGGCCATCCCGGGCGCCTCGTAGATGCCCCGCGACTTGGCCTCGATGATGCGGTTCTCGATCTGGTCGGACATGCCGAGGCCGTGCCGCCCACCGATCGTGTTGACCTCGTGGACGAGCGCGACGGGGTCGAGCTCGCGGCCGTTGACGGCGACCGGGCGACCCTCGTGGAAGGCGATGGTGACGTCCTCGGGCTCGATGGCCACCGAGGGGTCCCAGAACTTCACCCCCATGATCGGCTCGACGACCTCCATCGACTCCTCGAGGTGCTCGAGGGTCTTGGCCTCGTGGGTGGCGCCCCAGATGTTGGCGTCGGTGGAGTACGCCTTCTCCTGGCTCGCGCGGTACGGCAGGTCCCGCTCGGTCAGCCAGGCGCTCATCTCGTGCCGGCCGCCGAGCTCGTGGACGAAGGCGGCGTCGAGCCACGGCTTGTAGACCCGCAGGTTCGGGTTGGCGAGCAGGCCGTAGCGGTAGAACCGCTCGATGTCGTTGCCCTTGAAGGTCGAGCCGTCGCCCCAGATCTCGACGTCGTCGGCGTGCATCGCGCGCACGAGGAGGGTGCCGGTGACGGCCCGGCCCAGGGGGGTGGTGTTGAAGTACGTGCGACCGCCCGTGCGGATGTGGAACGCCCCGCAGGCCAGGGCCGAGAGCCCCTCCTCGACGAGCGCGGCCCGGCAGTCGACGAGCCGCGCGAGCTCGGCGCCGTACTCGCCGGCCCGGGCCGGGACGGTGTCGATCTCGGGCTCGTCGTACTGGCCGAGGTCGGCCGTGTACGTGCAGGGCACCGCGCCCTTCTCGCGCATCCACGCGACGGCGACGGAGGTGTCGAGACCTCCGGAGAAGGCGATGCCGACGCGCTCGCCGACGGGCAGGGAAGTCAGGACCTTGGACACGATGCAAGCATATACAGAACCTTGCATACTTCCAAAGTCGGTGCCGTCAGGGGGCGACGGTCACCCAAGGGTCATCCGGACGTCACGGCGACGTCGGCCGGGGTTCGCCGAGCCCCTCCTAGCGTCGCAGCCATGATCCGACCGACGTCAGGACTCGCCGTGACCACCCTCGCCCTCGGGCTCCTCGCCGGGCCGACCGCCACCGCCCAGGCGAGCCCAGCACCCGACCGCGAGCACCCGCGCCCGACGAGCGCCCCCCTCGTCATCGCCCACCGGGGCGCCTCCGGCTACCGGCCCGAGCACACCCTCGCCGCCTACCGGCTCGCGGCCGCCCAGGGGGCCGACGTCATCGAACCGGACCTCGTGATGACGCGCGACGGCGTCCTCGTCGACCGGCACGAGCCGGAGATCAGCGGAACCACCGACGTCGCGACCCACCCCGAGTTCGCGGACCGCCGGACGACGCGGGAGGTCGACGGGCAGCCGGTCACCGGCTGGTTCGTCGACGACTTCACGCTCCGCGAGCTGAGGACCCTGCGGGCCGTGGAGCGCCTCCCCGAGCTGCGGCCCGGCAGCGCCCGCTACGACGGCCGATTCACCGTCCCCACCTTCGAGGAGGTGCTGGCGCTGCGGGCCCGGCTCAGCCGCGAGCAGCACCGGCGGATCGGGGTCATCCCCGAGATCAAGCACTCGACGTACCTGCACTCCCGGGGCCTGGACCCCGAGCGCGCCCTCGTACGGGCCGTGACCCGGGCCGGCCTCAACCACCCCGGCGCCCCGCTGTGGACGCAGTCCTTCGAGTGGAGCCCGCTCGTCGACCTGCGCGAGAACCACCGGTACCGGGCCCGGCTCGTCTTCCTCGCCTCCGCGACGGGCGGCCCGTACGACCTCACGGCCGCCGGCACCCCCCGGACGTACGCCGACCTGCTCCGGCCGGCGTCGCTGCGCCGGCTGGCCCGGACGGTCGACGTCGTCGGGCCGGACAAGGCCCTCGTCATCCCGCGCCGCCCGGACGGCACCCTCGGCACGCCGACGTCGCTCGTCCGCGACGCCCACGCCGCCGGCCTGGCGGTCACGCCGTACACGTTCCGCGCCGAGAACACCTTCCTCCCGGTCGACTACCGCGTCGGGACCGACCCCGCCGCGCACGGACGGATGGCCGACGAGGTCGAGCAGTACCTGCGCGCCGGGGTCGACGGTGTGTTCTGCGACCAGCCGGACCTGTGCGTCGAGGCCCGTGACCGGGTCCTCGACGAGGTGGCCTCGGCGTCCTGACGGGCGCTCAGCCCTCGCCGAGCGCCTCGTCGATGCGGCGGACCTTCGACTCGAGCATCCCGGTGTGCCCGGGCCGGATGTCGGCCTTGACGACGAGCGAGACGCGCGGGTGGCGGGCGGTCATCGCGTCGACGCACTGCCGCAGCACGCCGAACACCTCGTCCCACTCGCCCTCGAGGTTCGTGAACATCGCGTTCGTCTCGTGGGGGAGCCCGGAGGCCCGGACGATGCCGACCGCCTCCGCGACGGCGGCGGCGTAGGAGCCGGTGTCGTCGGGGCTGCTCGGGGCGATGCTGAACGCGACGATCATCGGACGTCCTCTCGGGGGGTCATCCCTCGAAAGTACAGAACACGCCGCCTGCGACGGTGCGCAGGCGGCGTGTTCCGTACCGTCGACGGGTCAGCGGTGGCCGGGCGGGGTCAGCTCTCGCCGCCGGCGTTGCCGGACGAGCCGGCCGTCACGTCGTGCAGCCGGTACCGGCGCGCGGCCTCGAGCGGCACCGAGCGCTCGACCTCGCCGCGGTCGGCGAGCGCCTGGAGGGCGCGCACCGCCATCGACGGGCCGTCGATGTGGAAGTAGCGGCGTGCGGCGGGGCGGGTGTCGGAGAACCCGAACCCGTCGGCGCCGAGCGAGGCGAAGTCGCCGGGCACCCACTGGGCGATCTGGTCCTGGACGGCCCGCATGTAGTCGGACACGGCGACCACCGGGCCCTGGCGGTCACGCAGCTTCTGCGTCACCCACGGGACGGGCGCCTCGGTCTCCGGGTGGAGGAAGGCGGCCTCGTCGCAGCGCAGCCCGTCGCGGCGCAGCTCGTTCCACGACGTCACCGACCACACGTCGGCGGCGACGTGCCAGTCGTTGCGCAGCAGGTCCTGGGCCTCGAGCGCCCACGGCATGCCGACGCCGGAGGCGAGCAGCTGCACGCGCGGCGCGCCCTCGGGCAGGCCCTCGGTGGAGCCCTCGGCGTAGAGGTACATGCCCTTGAGCAGCCCCTCGCGGTCGAGGTCCTCGGGCTCGGCCGGCTGGCGCATCGGCTCGTTGTAGACCGTCAGGTAGTAGATGACGTTCCGCTCGTCGTCCGAGAGGGACTCGTCGGTGCCGTACATCCGGTGCAGGCCGTCCTGGACGATGTGCGCGATCTCGTAGGCGAACGCCGGGTCGTAGTGCACGACGGCCGGGTTCGTCGAGGCGAGCAGCGGGCTGTGCCCGTCGGCGTGCTGGAGGCCCTCGCCGGTGAGCGTCGTGCGACCGGCCGTGGCCCCGATGAGGAAGCCGCGGGTCATCTGGTCGGCCGCCGCCCACACCGAGTCACCGGTGCGCTGGAACCCGAACATCGAGTAGAAGACGTAGATCGGGATCATCGGCTCGCCGTGCGTGGCGTAGCTCGACCCGACCGCCGTGAACGCCGCCATCGACCCGCCCTCGTTGATGCCGAGGTGGAGGATCTGGCCGTCGGTGGCCTCGCGGTAGGCGAGCATCAGCTCGGCGTCGACCGGCGTGTAGCGCTGGCCGTGCGGGTTGTAGATCTTGATCGTCGAGAAGAAGCTGTCCATCCCGAAGGTGCGGGCCTCGTCGGGGATGATCGGCACGATGCGGCTGCCGAACTCCTTGTCGCGCATGAGGTCCTTGAGCAGCCGGACGAACGCCATCGTCGTGGCGACCTCCTGCTTGCCCGAGCCCTTCTTCACCTGCGCGTAGGCCGAGCCGTCGGGCAGGTGGATGGGGATGTGCTTCGAGCGGCGCTCCGGCAGACCGCCGCCCAGCTTCTGACGCCGCTCGAGGGCGTACTGGATGACCTCGTCGTCGACCCCCGGGTGCACGTAGGGGGAGTTGTACGGGTCCCGCTCGAGCTGGGCGTCGGTGACGGGGATGTTCAGCGAGTCGCGGAAGGACTTGAGGTCCTCCAGCGACAGCTTCTTCATCTGGTGCGTGGCGTTGCGGCCGGCGAAGCCCTTGCCGAGGCCGTAGCCCTTGATCGTCTTGGCGAGGATGACGGTCGGCTGCCCGGTGTGGCCGAGCGCGGCCTTGTACGCCGCGTAGACCTTGCGGTAGTCGTGGCCACCACGCTTGAGCTTCCACCAGATGTCGTCGTCGGACCAGTCCTCGACGAGCCGGCGGGTGCGGGGGTCGCGGTTGAAGAAGTGCTCGCGCACGTAGGCACCGTCGTTGGCGCGGAAGGTCTGGTAGTCGCCGTCCGACGTGGAGTTCATGAGGTGGACGAGCGCGCCGTCGCCGTCGGCCGCGAGCAGCGGGTCCCAGCCGCGGCCCCAGACGACCTTGATGACGTTCCAGCCGGCGCCGCGGAAGAAGGCCTCGAGCTCCTGGACGATCTTGCCGTTGCCGCGCACCGGGCCGTCG
>QAXK01001200.1:0-30372 GCA_004335735.1 Chlorella sp. KRBP
CACGCACTGGTGGCGGCGCATCGCTGGGCCATGCAGCCGCAGCGTGCAGCACGCATGCCCGGCCGCCGGCAGGCAGGTGCAGAGCCCACCTGCAGCTGCCAACGGCGCCATGCTGCACGTGCCACGTCCGCAGGGCTCTCCTGGACGCGCAGCTTGAGGAGGTGTTTGGCACGTCGGACCTCAACAGCGGCAAGATCCTCACACTCACCGAGTTCCTGCACTGCCTCCACGCGTCACAAGTCAAGCAGCTACTCAACCGCGTCACGGCCAAGACGTACAAGGCACCGCCTCCAACCACGCGGTCAAGGCGATGAGTGCGCCCGGGCCCCCTCATGACAGCGGCGGTGCGGCAGCCTGGCCGTGCAGCCCGCAGCCTTGGAGCTGGACGGCGCACGCAGCCACCCTTGCGCCCACCCAACAGGCATGCGGGTGCAGCAGCTAGCCAGCCCTGCACATCGCCTTGCAGGCAGCCTCCCCCTCCCCATACCTCACACTACCCACACCGACCTCCTTTGCATAGTGGCACCCTGAGCTGAGTTTCGACATGGTGCGGGCGGCTGATGTCAGTCGTCCCTCACCCGGCAGGCCTCCTCAACGCAACATCAACCTGGCGTGATGTGCCCGGGCAGGATGTTTATATGAGACTGAGCGCAGTGCGACACTCCTGTGCTGCAGCTCTTGTCCCCTCCTGCTTGCTTGTTTGCATACAATCCGTTTGCAAACATTTATGGACTCTTCATGAGCAAGGAGTCAAGTGCGTGTCAGCACCATGCAGATGTGCGCCGAGGTGGCTACGTCATCGGAAGAGCAACACCAGACCAAGCCTGTTATTCACACACACCCTCCTGCCCAGCAGCATTATCATCAGCCCCTCCGCGGTGCCTCGAAGTAGTAGCGCGTGATGACCTGCAGGAAGCGCTTGAGGTCAATGGCCGGCTCACTGGCCGCCGTGCGCGTGGCCGACGCGCCAGCACTGGTGCCGGGACGCCCTGAACACACAATGGGGCAGCACAGGGCGCGCAGAGTCGTTTGCAGGGCCAGGGACACCCCCCCTGGTGCACCACACAGCTCAGCGCCTACACAGACTGACTCACCCTCGGCGTCCACCCAGAGCTGCTCCGCCTCCTCGTGCGTGAGGGGCTGGGAGCCATGCTGCGTGAGTGCGTTCATCAGCTCAGTGCGTGACAGCAAGCCGTCCCTGTCCCTGTCCAGCGCGTGGAACACCTGGGCAAAGTGTGCCTCCAGGGGGTAGAGGGCCACGGCGCGCTCCTGGTCGCCAAATGACAGCCTCAGCTTGCCGGCGTCGTAAAAGGGAGCCATGACGTCCTCGCCCACCTCGCTGTGCGTCAGGCCCAGCAGGTGGCCTACCTCGTGCAGCAGCACCTGCAGGGGGTGGGGTGCGCACATGGGCGGGTGGCGGCGTATGGGCGTGACATGCGCACGCACTTGGTGGGGCTCCAGTGATGCACGCCCAAGGGGTCATCAACCTACCGGCAGGAGGTAGAAGGCGTGCGGCTCCTCGGGCTGCCCCTGAAGCAGCCAGCGCTCGCTCTCATCCAGCGCAATGGCCGTGCCCGTGGCGCGCGCCAGGGACCCACCCGGCCCGTCAAACCTGCGCCATACACGTGGGAGGATGCACCACACACTGGGTTGGCATGGTGCCTCCTTGACCTGTGCTAGCATGCGCCACCACCGTGCACGCACGCACTTGAAGAGGTTGGTGGGGCTGTGGTCCTCCCACTGAATGGTGACGTCCGCCTCCTCAGCAGTGTCCACCTGTGCGCAGGATGATGGCGATAGACAGGTGTTCGCCAGCTTGTCCCAGCAAGTCAGCACCTGGCTATGTCTTGCTTCCCAGCCCCCACCCCAGGTTCAGCTCACCTCGACGAAGAAGACGGGCACCACCTCGGCCCACTCTGCCAGTGCCCCCACCACCTCGTAGCGCACTTGCGCCACGTCGAGGTACCCGGGGGGCAGACCCAGCCACCACTTGACAACCTGGCCCACAGTGAAGGTAGGCCTGCGTGACATCAGGAGCCAGCACATTGAGGACTCGTCAGCACGTCAGCCTGGTCCCGGTGTTGTGCGCACCACAGCCCATCTTCTCCTTCCTTTCTGTGCACCCCGCTCACGTGTCCTCGGGGATGTCGTCGGCGTCAGCGTGCAGGTCGAACTTGGGCCTGAGCAGTGCCGTCTTGGTCTTGGGGCCCGCGATGCCGTCCACCTTGAGGCCGTAGAACTTTTGCAGCCGCCTCAGCGCGTTGTCAGTGATTGGGCCAAAGTCCCCATCCACGACGTCCTGGTAGTAGCCCAGCTTGTTGAGCACTGTCTGCAGCTGCTTCACTAAGGAGGCGCGCCGCACGCTCTCCGAGTCCTCCTGCTGCTGTGCGTGCTGCGACAGCGCCACCTCGTGCACGTCCTCAAAGTATGGGCCCTCCAGCTTCGGCTCAGGGAGCGCCTGCGCACACTCACCAGCAAGAGGGTGCTTACACCCTTGTGGTGCCACCTGCCACCTTGTGGCCACGCACTCCTCTCCCATTATCTCTCCACGCGCCCCCCGCACACGCCCCCCAACCACCACACCTCCCGCACCCACCGGCACTGCGTCCAGGTGGTGCAGGTGTCCCTGCTCGTCCTCCACCGCCACCTTGACCGCCACCTCGAAGCGGGAGAGCGCCAGGGCCTTGAGAGCCTCGCTCACGTCCACCCACACAGTGACCGGCTTGCGGTTTTCACGACAGTTCTCACACTCCTCCTTGCCCTGCGCACGCACGCATCATGCATGTCCTTGTTGCTGCCGCCGCTCACCGCTCCAGCTGCAGCCAGTCCCCATCTTCCTTTCAGGCCTTCCCCTCCCTGCAGGCCCCTGCCCCTCAGGCTCACCTTTCCTCCAAACACTGCCGTGGTGCCCGCATACCCAGGCAGCTCAGTGAGCGTGTCGGCGTCTGCAGGCAGGTCCCACGCCCCTGCCGCTTCCTCTCCCGCCTTGACCAGGTACACGTGCAGCAGGTAGCTGCGCTTGGACAGAGCACCCGTCACGTCAATGTCCTGCAGGTGGTGGCGGCGCAATCCCGCTACAGGTTGTATGGCGCGCATGCAGTGAGCATTCAGGTGAGGACGCGCCCGCTAAGACGGCCCAGCAGGTGCGCACATTGAAGACGGCCAGGGTGGGTGGCTCAGTGAGCGCCTGTCCGCCAGGCACGGTTGGCAGGTTGTCGTACGAGTAGCCCAGGGTGCTCGTGTCGGCAAACGCGTCAGCGGGCGTGTAGGGCTGGCCGCTTGGCTTGACAAAGGGGGTGAGCGGCTGCTCAAAGGCGGTGCGGGGGCGCGTGGTGCTGGTGGCGTTGAGCGTGCGGCCCAGGCGCTTGCTCAGGAGGGACAGCTGGTGGCGCGCCATCTCCTCCTACAAGCAGGGTGCAGGGTGGTGCTGGCAACGTCAAGCGGATGGAGTGGTGCGTGGCGTGTGCATGCTTGCCCAGATGTCAGCCTTGGACCCACCTGTGAGTCGGGGTTTGCCTTGAGGTAAGCCTGGTAGATACTGCACACGTGCACAACATACTGTAGACACACCTGTGGTACTGAAGGCAGGGAAGGTGACACTGGAGCAGTGTGGGGCGCGCCAGCATGACCCATGGCACTTTCAGGCCGTGGCAGGGTGCGTCAGCGCTCACCGGTCGATCTGGCAGTGGTGCAGGAAGAAGAGGGGCGTGAAGGCGGCGTACTCGACGCTGAGCATGGGGAACCTGCAGGGTGGTTGGGCCACCACACGCTCACGAGTGCCGGTCACTGAGTGTCGGTGCTATTCCTCACACTGTGTGGGGCAACGCAGGGCAGCCAAGGGCCCCAGGCACTGCTTACCCGCACAGCACGTGCACCAGGTTGTGTGGCGTCTCAATGGAGGGCGAGGCGGATGACTCTGTGGACGCGGCGCGCCAGTGCGTGCGCTGCGCCAGGGCCTGCTGCACCACGCTGTTGGCGCCAGTCAGGCGGTTCTGCGTCAGCAGCGTCTTGATGCGCCGGTCACTGGCCAGCAGGCTGCGCACACACACGTGGGCAGGAGCACCAGCGGGTGAGGCTCCTGGCCACCGGCAACGACCACCTTTAGGGCAAGGGTGCGTGCACACTGACCTGTATCCACTGGCCTTGATGTCCGATTGCTCAGACACCAGTGTGTCAGGCATGACGGGCAGGCGGCTCCTCAGGATGGCGGGAATGACGTCAGGCAGGGACACGTCCGTCCAGTCCCAGTAGGGCAGGCCGATGTTGCCGTCACGACCCAGCGCACGGTCAGCGTCCTGCACGTACAAGCGGCCACAAGCACCTTGCATCACATGGCGAGTGGGACCCCCGCCCGTGCACCCATCCTTGACATCACTGATGCCCTGTGCGTGGTTGGCGCCACTGGCCCCTGACCTGCAGGGCGCTCTCAAAGGCGTGCAGGTAGGCCCTGTGCCAGGAGGGGAACGTCTCCACGCCGTGGCTGCAGTACTGGTCAGGCCACCCGTGGTTGCCTGCGCATTGGTCCAGTGCACACCCCGTCCGCTGTGGTGTGCCGTCAGAGTACAGCGTCAGCGAGCCAAACATTCGCCTCGTGATGCGCACCTGCCAGCTTGAAGTAGGGGCTGCTCTGCGGAGCGCCCCCCACGTTCTCCATCATCTTGATGATTGCGTCCATGAAGCGGTTCTGCTCATCAACCGGCATGCGGCGCAGCTCCTTGCGCAGCACCACCGCGCTGCGCCCCGCTGCACCCGCCTTGCCTGCGTGCACGTCATGCCATCAGCGCAAGTGTGCTGTTCAGCTGCTGGCGACGTGCTGCTGTGTGCAGCACGACGCGCGCAATGCCGATGTACGCAGATCGACGCTGCCCAGCAGGAGCCACACAGGTGCAGATGCAGCACGCCTGAGCTCCTCACCTGTGCCAGCAAGCGCAGCCACGCCAGACTTGGCGATGGACGCGGAGGAGGAGGAGCTCGAGGTGGTGACCCGCGTGGCGCCCGCTGTGTTCGACGAAGACATCGTAACGAGACGCTACACACTACACACACACAGCGAGTGCTACGAGTCTGCTGTGCGATGCGCGTCCTGCAGGCGTTTGTCGAAGGATTGACTTTCAAACGACTACGGCATGTTTCGCGACAGCTGGAGATTCCGGTGCACCTTGGGCGCTCTGGCACGTTGCAATACTTGGTATGGCATTAGCAGTCTGCGCGGCACTACTCCCCGCTCATGGGTAACAAGGCTCGCCCACCGGACCATCATCACAACGGGTAGCCCTGCAGCACGAGAGCAACGGCTAGCCCCAACACTGCAAGCAGGTGTAGCCCTGCTGTTGCCCTGGGCGACTCTCCACCTCATCCTCAGGAAGAACCAAACAAAAAGCAGCGATACTGGCGCCGCCCACTAACCTCCATCCAACGGGCGGCCAGCAAGGAGCACCACGAACGTGAGCAAGCAGGCAGCGCGACTGCGCCCCTGGCACAAAGCACACCACCCCAGCGCGCTCCACTCCTGCTCTCTACCCCTGCCTGAGACAGGCGGCACCTCACGGGTTGGTGCAGCCACCCACACCGTGCCCTGACGCTCTCTCCACTCCACCACCACCATCAGGACGTGCCCGCGACCACGTCTCCCAACAACACGTCCCACCACACCACCATCACCACCACCAACCAATGCCATCCAACCGCACACACTGGTGTGGACACACAGGCAAACCCCCGCACACAACACACACACACAACACACGCAGAGGAGCACGCGTGAGCAACCAGTCAGGCACACAAGCTCTCTTATAAGCTCTCCACCTCTCGTATCTAGAGCCCCATCATCAACCCGTGCCCTCACCGGGCCTCACACCACCTCACACTGTGGACAAGGCAGCAGGTCCACCTCAACCATGCCAATCACGTGGGGGCCTGCCGTCGGTCCTGCTCTCCCAGCTGCGCAGTGCCCTATTGCTGCTGTTGCTGCGCGGGTGGTGGTGGTGGTGGTGGTGGTGGTGCGCCCGCCTGGCCCTCTGGCTGCGTCCCCGCTGGCGCGCCCGTGGACGACGTGTCCATTGCCTTTTTGAGGTTCATGGACTGAGTGGCCGCCAGCATGGCCGTGAACATGGCCATGGGGTTCATACCCAGGGCAGGCGCCTGCACACACACACACACGAGTAGGAGCAGGGTAAGCCATGGTCAGCTGGCGTGGCACGCGAGTGGGGAGACCATGCAGCGGTGACCGCAGCAGGGAGCCTGCACCAGGGACCTGCCACACGCACGCGCACACCTGTTGCGCTGCCCCGTTGGCCTGCTGCTGCTGCTGCCCCGCCGCCTGTGCCGTGGGGCCCCAGTCCTGGTAGGTGCTGCTGCCAATGCCGTTGACCAGCCGCTCCTCAGGGGGCTCGGGGGCAGACTTGCCTGCACAGTGCAGTGCAGTGCAGTGCAGTGCAGTGCAGGCCACATCACATCAAGGCGCACGCACATCATACCCAGTGAGGGCGGGCAGGACAGCGGGCGCTCAGGGAGGGTGTGTGCACACTCCATGCCCTGTCCCACCCAGCATGGGTGCACGTGCCGCAACGCTGTGCGACGAGCTGCCCTCGTCCCCAAGCGTGTGCCCTCGTCCCCAAGGGCGTGCGTGTGGTGTGTGTTGCTCACCGCTGGTGCCCACGCAGGTGAAGAGCGAGTCGTCGTCCAGCTTGAGCTGGCTGTAACCGTGGTAAATGTCCTCCACCGTGATGCTCTCGTACCTGTAAGCATGAGAGCAACAAGGAAAGCACACCGTCAGCCCTCGTGCGCGTGCGTTGAGCCCACACGAGGTGCTCATGTTGCGTGGCAGCCCCTGGGTGACGCGCGTTGAGTGCACTCACACAGCCTTGAGGTCCCTCAGGCAGGCCACATTCTTCCACGGCACGTGCACGCTCTGCAGGTGCGTCATGAGCCCCAGCCAGTACACGTTGTCCTTGAGGTCGCTCTCGTGGCGCGTCATGATGGTGGTGCGCGCCCTGCAGCACCACACATGATGGGCACACATGATGGGCACAGAAAAGGGGTCAACACACGCTCGGCGTGGCGTGGTGGAGCAGAGGGCAAGGACAGAGCACGCCAGCCGTTTCCGCCTCCTGTCCTACCTACACACGTGTCCTGTGCAAGGTGCGGTGCTCACCTGGAGAGCTCCCTGCGGCTGATGGGGCTGGCCTCAATGTCCCTGAGCACCGCCACGGACGCGTCGAGCGCGTCAAAGATCTTGGTCGGGTGCGCCGTCACGTGCACCATGAACCTGCACCCAGGGCGCGCACATGGGGGCCACGCACATGGGGCCACACCCGTCCGTGGAGGGCCAGGAAGCAAGGCAAGACACACCGGCAGATGGACACCCGGGGCCCTGTCCCTGCCCCCACGCCTGGCCAGGTGACTGCTGCCACCCGCTGCCCCTGCCCGCCCTCCACGCACCACCACCACCAAGAGAAGGAAGGAGGAAGGTCACTCACCATCCCGTGCGCACGCGGTCAAGCATGGTGACCTCGAACGACACGTCGTACGTGAGGCCTAGCGAGTCGCGCACCTGCACACGAGCACATGGGCACACTTTCGTGGTGTGCATCCGTCTTGGCGCCCCGCACAGAGTCAGATAACAGTCCCGTCCACCCACCCCAGCACGCGTGCGCCCAGCCCCACCATCGTAACCGTGTGCCCCACCCCACCCTCACCGTGGTGAAGAGCCTCGAGTTGATGATCTCAGTGAGCAGGATGAGCAGGCAGCTGGTGTAGAGCGGGTGCTTGCGGCGTGCCTCGGCCGCCTGCTGCCGTGCCAGCTGGTTGGGGTAGCTCACCTGGGGAGGGGGAGGGGGCTGCACCTCACCCTGCACACACAACAACCACCAGGGGGCAGCACGAGCAGGGAGGCAAGGGTGAGCCTGTGTCATGGCTCATTGGCACACTTGCTTCACTTGCTGCCTTGCTGCGTTGCAACATGCGTGGGTGTCGAGCCGCAGGAAGCCCTCCAGCGTCTGGTGACATGCAGCCTCACGCCCTCAGCCCCTCGTCCGCTCACCGTGAGAGCGGGCAGGGGGCCGTACGAGCCAAAGGGCCCCCAGCGTGCGGGTGCCGGCCCCGCAATGTAGGCCACGGCGCGCTCGTCACTGTCCTGCAGGTGCCAGGCCGTGTGCCTGTCGTCAAACGACAGGTGCTGCTGGAAGGCCTGCGTCACGTGCTGGATGGGCACCACCAGGGCGGGGTCACGTGGGGCCACCGTGCCCAGGTAGCGCAGCAGCAGGCGCTCCAGCACCTCGCCCTCAATGTCACCAACCACGTTGACCTCAATGGCGCCTGCATCATGGGGCACATGATACGAGGGAGAGAAGGTGGGGTGTGCGCGTGAGGGTGGCGCGCCTGCGCATGCCTTCACCCGAAGTTGCCGTTGAATGAACCCAGGGCAAGAGCCTCACGCTTGAGCCAACCCTGATGTGCTGACTGTCCCCTGCACCCTGTGCACCGCTCACCAGCGTGGAAGAGTCCCTCAAAGGTGCGCCTGACCCCCTCGAGCGTGAGCGCCTCAATCTCCTCGTCCGTGATGTCGCGGAACTGACGCGTGTCAGGACCACCCATCATACGCTGAGCACAACACACAGAACAAACAGTCACACGTGCGCGTCAGCAGGTGGCCAGTGGCTGTGAGCTACCACCTGCAGTCGAATGAGGGTGGTTCAAGCTTGACACGGCAGGGCACGCCTTGCCTTGCGATACACACACTAGGCCCCCATTGCCCGCAACCGGGCCCACCTGCATGATGCGCTCAGCCGTGGCCTTCTCGAGGCTCTTGCGCAGCGCCTCCCTGTTGCTCAGGTAGTGCGACTTGGCGCGCCTGAAGGCGTCCTCGTCCCACTGGGGGTGCTCCAGGAACATGTGCAGCAGCTCAAACGCAGCCTCCATGCTGCCGTCAGCGACCTGTGCACACACGCACATATGCAGCAACCGGCAACAGTCAGCACGCGTCAAAAGCCACAGCTGGCGCTGTCCGGGCAACGCAGCCACAGCTGCATGTGGGGGGCGCCAAGCACATGCCAGGGCCACACTAGCCCAAGCGCCCCCCTTCCTTACCGTGAAGTGCACGTCCATGAAGACGTTTTCCTCGTCGCAGTCGGCCATGATGTTGACCATGTTTGTGATGCAAAACACCTCGACCTCGTCACGCGGCCAGTTGCCCACGCCGCCAACCTCGTTCAGGGTGCTGGGACCCAGCATGGCGGCACCAAACCCGTCAGGGCCAGCCTGCGTGCACACACACAACACACACAAACCTCTTATGCTTGGACACGGGGCTCAAACCACAGGTAGGGCACACTTCCCTCACCCCTGTCTAAGGCGAGAGCAGAGTGTGGGGAGCGTGGACGACCCTGGTGAGCCTCACCTGGCGCCTCTGCACGGCCTGTCCTCCCGCGGCAATGATGCGCAGCAGGCCTCCCTGAGGCTCGTTGTCCGTGTGCCGGTAGTTGACCCTCATGCCGTTGCTCATGCGCCGCTGCACCACGCCACTGTGCGCGTCCGTGGCGGGGAACGGGTCCTGATGCACGGCAGGCAGGGGAGGGGGGGAGCACACCAGGGTAAGGGAGCAGGTGAGGCTTGTAGAGCCACCATACATGACGAGCGATGGGCTTACAATGGACAAGCCAGCGCCACAAACAGACCAGGCCGGCCGGGCTGGCTGCAGGCTGGTGTGAGCGTGGCCCTGCTCTCTGCCCGTGCAGGTGCCTGAATCAGTGTGTGAGACTCACTGGCTTGTCCTCGGCCAGTGGCGTGAAGTGCGGGTTCCTCTCCTGCACCTTGCGGTCAATCTCCTCGGGGCCAATCAGGTGCTTGGGGCACGGCACGTCCACGGCAGCCTTGACCTCAAAGCTGCACGGACAGTCACGCAGTGGGTACACAAGGGGTACACATGACTTGACCTGGATGGTGGCGACCTGGACTTGCTGCGCACCCCATCACGTACGCCCTGGTGGTGCCACTGTGCAAATCTAAAACTGTCTCTATTACACCACGCACGTGGACAGGACAGCATAGGGCCTAGGGCCACTAGCACTGGCGCCGCTCGCTGCAGAGCCGCCCCCACCCAACTGTGTGTGTCCCAGTCGCACCTGGTGTCGGAGAGCACCGCCTGGATGTCCGTGGGCGCGATGTCAAAGCGCACCACCCCCTCCGGCACTATCTCCTCCTCCAGCGCCAGCAGGCGGCTCTGCTCCTCAATCAGCGCCAGGTCCACCTGAGGTAGCACGGCAAGCAAAGAGAGACCTCTGGTCAAGTGCAGCACTGGAAGCAGTCTGCTCGTGCCCACGCAGGGCGGCACAAACTCAGTAAGTGCAAGCACGCCACAGGTCAGCCCTCTCGCCCCCCCTCCCCTCCCTGCCGCCCCTCCCCCTCCATCCCTCAACCCACCTGGTCCACGTCAATGTGTCCCGCGGCCCCCATGGACGCAGCCGCACGGCTAGCCGACGACGGCACGTTGGCCACGCCCCCGCTTGCCGAGGTGTAGGCGGGGATGCACGCCAGGATGCTGGTGGTACGCGTGGGGCCCATGTACGTGTAGAGCTCGGGGTGCGCCTCCGAGTGCGACAGCACATCACTCTCATGGCCGTAGTCGGACATGAAGGTGAGCATCGACCTGTGGTAGGTAGGTCAGGGACACACACACACTCAGTGACTCGGCTAGCGTTCAGTCACGGAATGACTGCCTCTCCTCAAGACTGCCCTAGACTGGCTCCTGTGTCAGTACACCCTTGAAGGACTGCCTCGACGCCCGGGGGCACCCCGCCCACGCCGCACACCCCAGGCCCCTCTCCCCACTGCTGGTGCGCATTGCCTTGTGGCTGTGCGTCCGTTGCCGCGCGTTGCTCACCTGGCCAGTGCGTTGGCGTCCTCCAGGGTGCTCAGCTCTGCCGCCGCCGTCATGGCCTCGTGCGCGTCACGGTGCTCCATGATGGTGTGGCCGCACGCCAGAGACTCCATCACAAAGTTGAGCGTGTCCAAGGAGGGGATCTTGTTGCCCTGCTCGGCCAGCTGCGCGCTGTCGCGCACCAGTGCCTTGCAGTAGCGCGTGAACTCGCCTGACGTCAGGCCGTGGCGCTGCAGGCGACGCACCTGCACACGCACACATAGCACACATCGCACGCACATGCGCCGTGGGGCAGGCACACATGACTGCCAGTGGTGGGCCGGACAGCAAGCAGAGCAGGGTACGCTTGCAGTGCTTGAGGGTGCAGCTGTCCTGTCCAGAGGGCGCCATGTGCTGACCCACCCACCTCCTCGACGGCGATGCGTGTGGCCCCTGCCCAGTGCTGTGGCTCCGAGGTGACGGTGAGCGTGCACACCATGCAGCCCTCGCGCCCGCTGTCACTGATGTCCAGGGAGATGCCCATGAAGGGAGGGTCGGCCGCCACGTACCTACACGTGAGTAGTAGCAGCAAGGAGGGGCAGGGTTAGTCAGGAGCTCCACTTGTTACGGGTGAGGAGCTCACAGGCAGTCACCAAGGTGCTAGAGGCGTTAACCAACCACCACCACCAGCATGGCAAGAGGACGAGCAGGGGCGTGCTGTGATTGACCCGAAGGTGCTCACCTCTTGTTGACCCTGAACTGGAAGACACTCATGATGACGCGCATGAGGAACATGCGCTGCAGCTGCTCCACCTTGCTCATGCCCACGATGGGCAGCTTGCAAAACACCGACAGCATGTAGTGCGTCAGCAGCGGGTGGCGGAACACGTTGACGGGCGCCGGCTTGAAGCCTGCGTCCAGCCCGCCAAACCCCCACACGTGCTGCACCGGCGGCCGCACGGCATGGCGCTGCTTGAGCAGCGTGACCGGTGACGAGGAGGAGGAGTGGGGTGCGCTGTGGCCGTTAGTGGCGGGCACAGGCGCCGGGTCCACGCTGCCACTCAGTGAGCCGCCGTTGACCGCGTCCGCCAGGGCGTTGGCGCTGGCAGTGGCAGCACTGGAGGAGGAGGAGGAGGGGAGAGCCACGTAGGCGGGGGGCTGGTGCCCGTCACCAGCTGCTGCTGAGCGGGACGCCAGGCGCTGCACCTGGTCCACGGTGGTGGTGGCGGGGGGCAGGCCACCAAACACCTGCGAGTGGTGGGAGGCGGCATCAACCTCAGCTTGCAGCCTTGCAGTGTGTGCGGCATCGCTGCTGCTGCTGCCTGTCCCCGCCCCGCCCTCCTGTTGTGCCCGCAGGCAGGGTGTTGTCCCCCAGGTGTTGCACCACACCCACTGACCTGGTTGATGAGTGTTTTAGTCGCCTCCACGTCCCTGTCCAGGTCGCCCACCACAAAGAGCGTGGCATTGGCGGGGAAGTACCACTTGCTCCAGAACTCACGCAGCTGGGCGTGCGGCCACTTCTGAACCTGGTCCATCTTGCCAATGGGGAACCTGTGCACCACCACCAGGGGGGGGCAACCAGGTGCAAGGCACGTGTTGGCTCGCACCAACCAATCGACACCCGCCCCCACCACCGTGGCATCTCAGGGCTGCTCAAACTGTCGTTCCCCAACACGGCTGTGCTCTGCACCCATGTGCTGATCCACCCGCGCGTGCGTCAAGTCACCCAGGCGCACCTGCACCCCAGGTTGTTCTCCCAGTGCAGGTACTGCAGCAGCTGGCAGTCCACGCGGTACTCAATCGTGTTCATCATCTGCACATCATCACGACCGCACGCACACCACAAGGCATCAGGCGGGCGTCACAGCAGCGGCGCGCTGGCACACACACCCAGTGGTCTGCAACCATCCTGCCCGTCCCTGTGCCCCGTCCCTGTGCCCCCTCTCACGCACCTGTGCCTCGGCCATGACGGCCTTGCGCTCCTTCTCAATGCGCACGGGCAGGAACTGAGGGTTGAAGGCAATCTCCTGAAGCGCCTCAAGCACCTGCACACCACCACCACCACCACCGCCTCAAGGCGCACAGATCAGCTCCCTTGCGGTGCTGCTGCGCACTCAGGCCGCTGTCAGCCTGCACTGCATCCCTTCCGTCCCTCCCTGCCATCCAAACCATGCCCCCCCTCCCCTCCCCTGGTGCGTCCTCCCCCACCCAACAGCCCAACCACCCGCCCGCCCGCACCTGGGTGAGCATGGGTGCGCCCGTGTTGGAGTTGGTGATTGGCGAGTGCACGTGGAAGACCGTGTGGTGGAAGTCAGTGTAGGCGTTGGCGCGCGCCCCCGTGCCCAGCAGCGTCTCGCGCCTCTGGCTGCCCAAAAAGGTCACGTGCTCCACCAGGTGCGCAATGCCCTGCTCGTCCGGCAGCTCATCCACGGACCCCACGTGCACCTCGAGGTGCGCCTCAAAGCGCTTGGGGGGCAGCTGGTTGGGGTAGATGACGTAGCGCAGCCCGTTCTCCAGCTGGCCCGTCACCAAGCGCTCGTCGCGCGCAATGTCGGCCTCCAACAGCGAGCGCACGTCCGCACCCGTGGCACCCTCCACGCCCGCCTGCACGTCGTGTCACAGTTGTGTGCATGGTGCGTGAGGTGCGAGCTGGAGGAGCTGCTGGCGCATGCTGCAACTGAACGTGCGGCAACTGCGGCGACGGTTGGGGGTGCGAGGAAGCGCATGAGCAGAGGACGCGGCGCCCACCCAGGCTGCTCACCAGCACTGCGCTGATGACGACCCGCCTGCCTGTGCGCGTGACGGCTCCCCGGATGTGGGGCACGCCCTGGAAGCGCGAGGCGGAGCCCGGGACTGCGCCAGGGAGGCGGCTGCCAAACACCGAGGCGGCGCCGGCTGATGGAACCGGGAGGGCAGCAGACCTGCCCAGGCGGCCAACGCAAGCAGCAAGCAGCAGCGAAGGTGCTCAAGAGCGCGTGTGCATGCGCCCTGGTGCTGCACTGCTTGCTGGTGCGCCTTGCGGAGGCCCACGCACCTCGCGCGCGCGGATGGCTGCCTGTGCTGCGCGGCGCACTGCAGGCCCATGCCTGCGATCGTCGCCTGTGGGCGCAGGAGGCTGCTGGTGGCTCGGCTCCGCAGGCTGCCGCGCACGGGCGCTCGGAGGCACACCCGATGGGATGCGACGGCGCTGGAGCCGCGGGCGCCTTGCTGCCTGCCGTCATGTTGACACGACGACGACGAAGCGCTCCTGAGGGGGCGCGAGCACGCCAGGCCCCTCGTCATCGGCGCCGGAGGGGAAGGACGAGACTGGGCTGGCCCTGCTGCCTTGCGATATCCGATTGCTCTTGCAGGGGCTGGCGACTGACAACAAATCAGGAGAATCAGGAGGCACCAGGCGGTGGAGCGGACGACGACCACCATGCGCGCAGGGCGTAGGGGCTCGCGAGAAGCAGCACCAATTCCGAGGCAGATTATTGTGAGGTAAGAGAGGGTTTCAGTGCAGCAAGCTCTTGAGCGGCCTTATTGTGTGAAGCAGTGGACCCAGCACGCCAACCCGCAGTGCCGCAATCTTCACGGAGCCGCACGCCCACAAGTATCTACAGCCCGGGTGCACCTGCACCTCCTACGTCTCCATGGCCACCCTTTACACCTTGTACACGCGCTGCTGCGTGCGGCTGATGTTGCGGCAGATGGGGCAGCGGCGCGTGGGCGCCACCGTCTTGGCGCACGAGTCGCAGGTGCACAGGTGGCCGCAGGGCAGGAAGACCGTGTTGGCCTCGGCCTCCATGCAGATGCAGCAGGTGCCCCCGCCGCTCTGCGCGTGCGACGGCTCGTTGCAGCTGGTGTGGTGCTCCTCCTCCGCCGGCTCTGCTGGCGCAGCGGACTTGGGCTGCTTGGTAGGCTGAGGGAAGGCGCTGCTGCTGCTGCTGCTGCTGGTGGCGGTGTAGCGCTTGGTGCCTCCAGGGCCAATCTCCACGGCGAATGCAGAAATGGTGACGTGGTCGACGTTGATGGAGACAGACGGGCCGCTGCTGCTGCTGCTGCCGCCACCCGTGCCCGGCCGCGCGTTGGCAAAGCCGCTGCGTACTGGCGGTGGTTGCTTCTTGGTGGAACCGCAGTCATGGCACGCCTCTGTGAATGACGGGGCGCGCTGTGGCGCCACAGGGGGCGGCACCACCACGTCAGGGCCTGAGAAAGAGCAGCTGCGTGCCGTGCCCATGGGCAGTGCACTCTCTGTGTCGGTGCCGCGCGCACGCTTCCTGGCCTCCAAGCACACGCAGATGGCGCAGCCGCCCAGGACGCCAATGACGACGATGGGGACGCCCAGGCCCAGCGTCAGGCCCACTGCAAACACGTGGCATGGTAAGCAGCGTGGTTGAGAGACAATTCCATGGGGAGCTCCGATCCTTTTGTGCTAGTGCTAGTAGTTGTGAGCGCCTCACTCACAGATGAGTCCCAGGTTGGGGTTGGGCAGAGGCGCGCTGGAGTAGGATGACGTGTATGGGGGCGCGTTGGGCCGGGGTGGGGGCCGAGGTGGGGGCGGCGAGCGGGCTGCGCACAAGGTGGGGCGGTGGCAGCAGCACACGTGTTGCTCGGTGGGGAACTGTGGACATGATGAGCCGCAGTACGCGATACTGCAGGTGCTCAGGTGCTCACTTGGCGGTGGTGACCGTGGTGGTGGTGGCGGAATGTTGGCATCAACGCCCGCAAGGCCGCCAGGGGAAGGTGGCTTTGCAGGTGGGGGCGGGGGTGCTGGCGCCAGCACAGCGGGTCCGTCCAGGAACATGAGGGTCATGGCGGTGATGCGCCCGGGTCGGCTGGCTCCCGTGGCAATGGCGCCCACCAGCACGCCACTGCCCAGGCCGCCTGACGCCAAGGTGGCGGTTTGGGTGCCGGGGAAGGTGGCCGGGGAGGGCGGCGTCTGCGCAGGGAGGGACAAGGTATGAGTGAGCCAGCCAGCCAGCCACTGCTGTACCGTCAGCCATTGCTCATCCCACCACATGCACGTCAAGTGCCCCAAGCAGCGCACCTGCAGCTGCTTGCCGAAGCTGGTCTGGATGGTGAGTGAGGAGAGCTCCCTGAGGAAGCCCTGCTTCATCTCCACCAGCGTGATGCGCTCCCCCTCGTCCAGGGTCAGGCTGGCGCTGAACACCATGTCGCCCACCGACGACGTCAAGGTGCTGCCTCCAGATGTGTCCATTGTGATGGCTGCAGAGGGCAACGCGGAGGGCAAGCACATGCATGACATGAGCATCGCGTGGCGCATGACCTGCGGCATGCAACCGTGCGCCGCTGCAGCACTCACATGTGATGATGGGGATGGTGCCCCCAGGCTGGAAGGTCCCGTACACGGTGATGCGGGTGATTCGGGTCGGGCGCCCGGGACTGGCCTCCACGTTGAACGGGAGCAGTGCGGTGCCAGGAAAGGTGCAATCGCTGCCCACTGAAGGTGATGCTGGGTAGAAGACGTCGCAGGACGGCGTGAACTGCATGGGCACATAGCGTGCCGAGAACGTGTAGTTCGTCGGGCACCCCGGCACCGCCAGCGTGCCTGCAGCGCCTGCGCACGTGCACCATTGGCCAGGCAGTGCACCACTGTTGCGGACTCAGCGTGAGCTCAGCGCCGTGGCGCGTCCTGCTGCTCAGCAACGGCAAGTCCCCCACGCACCTCGCGTGCAGGCCTGCGCCGTCGCCGAGTGGGCGAGCAGCGCGGCCACGACGAGTGTGTGCAGCAGTGTGTACATTTCTTATTCCTCTGTGTGCGCAATGCGTGTGCAATGGGGGCCTTTGAGGCGTGGGCGGGCGCTGCGGGCTCGCAGCCGGCACGGCACCAGGCCCGCCAGGGCAAGCCGCGGCGGCAACGCGTGGCGGCGGGATGGAGGGTAGAGGTGCACTAGCGTGTAGCGCTCATCGCTCGAATGCCTGCCAATCGCTCTGCTCGCTGCGCGCCGACGATGTTGACGTCGTGGTCAAGGTCGAATCGCCAAAAGATCTCGCCCCATCCAGCATCAAACGGAGAGATCACATCAGAGCACTAGTGATGGTGAGGTCCTGCTGAATTGCGCTTGCGTTGCCGGCGCGCCATCACGGCCCCGCGGCCCCGCGTCCCGGTGGCACATGGCGCCAGCACAGGCAGAGGAGCCCAAGCTTGGTCCATCCATGAGCCTCCTGGCCGCTTTCTCGCCTTGTTCGCTTGTAGGGCACTCTGAAGGTGAGGAGGTGGAGCAGCACGGATATCCAGCAGCAGAATTCTCACCATGATGAGGAAGGCAGCGCGTGCTGCTGCGCTGCTCACACGGCAGTGCAGCTCTGGAGCGTGGGAGGCAGCAGCAGCGGCCGAGTGCAGCACGAGCAGCAGCGCCGCAGCGCTGCACCATCAGCAGCCTGTGCGCGGCCTGCACAGCAGCGTCTACCAAGGAGTGGGCAGCCATCGCACCTCTGGGCTCGCACCCCCGGAGCAGCGGCCCGAGGGCTCCCGGCAGCCCTTTCTGTCCTGGCTGCCGGGCGCGCGATCGAAGCTCATACAGACGCCGCTGTCGCAGCCGCTGCCGGGCCTCGCAGCTTCGCCCCCAAGGGGCGCACCCACCACCGCGCCTCCGACGGAGATCACCAAATTGCCAAACGGAGCGCACATCATCAGCGAGGCCTCGCCAGTGAGTGCTGCAGCAGCAGGCTGCAGCAGGCTTGGAGGGTCACCTGGCCTGGCAGTGACGTATGGGGTGGCGCGCCGGCGCCCGTTGGTGCCATTGTGGCGCAGGGTCCCACAGCCAGCATCGGCCTCTACGTGAACTCTGGCTCCATCTATGAGACGCCCAGCCAGTCTGGCTCCAGCGCGCTGCTCGAGTGCCTCGCCTTTAAGAGCACCCAGCACCGCAGCGCTCTCGCCATCATCAAGGAGGTGCGGCTGGCAGAAGCAAGCAGCCATTGGGACCAGCTTGCCGCAGGGAGGGTGTGGGCTGCGGTGCAGTGCTGGCATCCAGGGCGGGCAGGGAGGGGGCTATAGCACAGGTCCTCGATCGTGCCTTACGGCATCCCGTGCAGGTGGAGCGTGTGGGCAGCACCTTTTCAGCCATGGCCTCGCGTGAGCAGATGAGCTACACCATGGACTGCCTCAAGACCTCCCTGCCCGCCAGCCTGGAGGTGCTGTGTGACGCCGTGCTCAACCCCGCACTGCTGCCGCAAGACGTTGAGGAGCAAAAGGTGTGAAGAGGGTGCACTCCATGGCCCCTTGCATCACTGGAGCAATTGCTCCAGTAATTACTGGAGCACAAGGGCGCACACCACCCCGCCGAGGGTCCTGTGGTCATGTGACGTGATGCTGACATTGCGTGGCGTGTGTGCATGTGCCCGCAGGCGCGCCTGGGCATGCTGCTGGGGGCCAGGGAGGTGGCAATGACCTTGCTCAACGAGAGGCTGGTGCGCGCTGCATACACGGTGAGCAGTGTACAGCCTTGGGGGGCAGGGGGGGTGAGTCCCCGGCTGTAGTGACAACACCGCAGTGCAGCGTAAGGGCCAGGGCTTACAGTGCGGCTTGCGAGGTTATGGTGCCGCCGTGTGCTCGTGCCTGCCCCGAAAGCAGGGTGCTCTGTCCCAGCCTCTGATCCCGGACGCTGATGCCCTCTCCCGCCTGGACGCGCCCACCTTGCGCTCCTTCTTGGCCACCAACTACAGCGCGCCGCGCCTGGTGCTGGCGGCATCAGGGGTGGACCACCAGCAGCTGGTGGAGCTGGCAACACCCATGCTGGGACTGGTGAGAGACGCCTGGCCGTGTGACTGGACTGCGGTGAAGGTGGTTGCGCTGCAAAGACCCGTGTCAGCGCCCAGGCTGTGTGTGAGGACCCAGGGAGCTGTGCAGGCCTCCGGCGTCACGCTCACTCATTGCGCCCACATCCCTCCCGGTTGCTCCGTTGACCCCCCCAGGTGCCTGGTGGTGACCCCGCCCCCCCCGTCAGCAGCACCTACCGTGGCGCGTGCGTGACGCTCCCCCAGCCTGAGGGTCAGGACCAGGGTGGGGCGCTGGGGCAGGGCGCCGTGGCCCCCCCTCTGTCACAGCTCATTGTGGCGTGGGAGTACCCTGGCGGGTGGAAGGACGTACCGGGGGCGGTGGCCATGACGGTGCTCACATACCTGCTGGGGGGAGGGGACTCCTTCTCATCAGGTGAGAGGAGTTGCTTCGTGGCAAGCTGACAAGGATGCCTTCGTGTGCCACATTGTGAATGGCCGCCAGGTTCCTGACCAGCACCTGTTGCCCTTCCCTCCCTCCCTGTGTGTGTGCCCCCAGGTGGTCCCGGCAAGGGCATGCACTCGCGGCTATACACGCGCGTGCTCAACCACTACGCGTGGGTGCACTCGTGCAGCGCCTTCAACGCCGTCTTCAACCAGAGCGGCCTGGTGGGCGTGCAGGCGGCATGTGACCCGGGACACGCCAACGACATGCTGGACGTCATGTGCCGCGAGATGGAGCTAGCGGCCAGGTGCGCGCGTGTGTGCGTAGAGCGGATGCTGCAGGAGGCAAGGTCCTGGGGGCGGCGCTCGCCATCACGTTGCAGCGCGGCGGTATGTCCACGCCTCGTCAACAGGTCGCTCTGAGCTCGAGAGCTGCACTGGACTGCTGTTGCTTGGGACCCCTATGCAGCCCCGCACGCCACGCACTCAAGGCCCTGCACCCGTCCCTACGCCCCCTGCAGGTCCTTGGGCGTGGAGGAGGTTGAGCGTGCCAAGCGCACAGCGCTGGCCACCATTTGCAACGCGCTTGAGAGCAAGGCCACGTCCGCCGAGGACATTGGGCGGCAGTTCCTGACGTACAACAGACGCATCAGCGGGCAGCAGTACGCCAGCATGATTGAGGCCGTCACGCCGCGCGACATCAACGCCTTTGTGCACAAGCTGCTGGAGAGCAAGCCCTCGCTGGCACTGCATGGGCCGGGCACGCACGCAGTCAACTACGAGGCGCTCCTGCGCAGGTGAGGTGGGCGAGCGCCTGCCAGGGCCTGCCTCGTCCCTTATCTTGACACCCATGTCCTGCACCTGGTGTGCGCCTGCACCTTGACCCTCCTCTGGTCCGCATGGCTGTGCACTGTGTCACCGCAGGTACAACTGGGGCCGGGGCAGCTCAGCGGCAGGCGGGCGGCAGCAAGGGGGCGAGGCGGCGGCGGCTGCTGGGGCGGGGCAGTCAGAGAGCACATTGAGGCGTGTGCTCACGGGGTGGCGGAGCTGAGGGCATGCTTTGGGAGGGGGAGAGGTAGTGATTGTGAGAGACGTGTGCGAGACAGAGAGCGTGACAGACAGTGAGAGACAACCTGACTGTGCATCATCTGCTTTCACTAGCTATCGGCGTGCAGGCTGCTGTCGAGATGTCATTTTGCTTTCTGCGAGAGTGCTGATGGCACAGCCTCACATTGTGGCAACGCTCCACGTGCTTCTTTCTTCTTGGCTGGACGTCACGGCTCGCTTCTCTTGATGATGAGATCATCGCTTGCCAAATCAGGGACACAAGTTCTCGGCAGGGAAAGCAGGAGGCGCCGGGCAAAAGCCAGGAAGCCTGCAACGCGGCACTTCGTGTACAGTCTTCGTACGGGCCACAGACGGTGCGTGGGCGCAAAGGTCAGGTGCACCCCATCCAGCAGGCGCTGCATCGTCAGGACATGGACACACCTCACAGCGGAGCACATTGCAGTAGCAGAGCAGGAGAAAAAGGAGGAGGAGGAGGTGGCTGACAGAAGGAACGAAAATGCGGGCATGCATCAGGTCACCTGGAGCCAGGCTGCTGGGCCTGAGTGCCATCAAACAGGTGCGTGGCCACACGGGTCCGCTGCACCAGCACACATCACCATCAGTGCGTGGGAGCATCTAGTGAGAACCAAACAAGACGGGACAGGTGCAAAGTCAGCGGTAGCCGTGTGTGTCGGCGCATGTTGTGGCACCAAGGACAATGCACCGCACGCCACCACGCCTGTCGTTCCCTTGGGCCAGACGTTGCCAGCGCACAGGGGGACATCACACGAACAGCACCTTTCCTCCTCACGCCACTCGTCACGCCACCCCAACGCATATTGCCCTACACACCGCGTCCAAAGAGTGCAGCAGCAGCAGACCCCACGCCAAAGCTATGTACACAAAGCAGGTTCATTGCCCTCCCTCACAGGGAGCTCAACCACCTCCCTCCCAGCGAGCCAGGCCCCCAGCATGCAACGACCCAGAAAGCAAATCAAGTAGCTGGACATAGCCAGCTGTGTTGCCTGCAGTGCTCCTTCCATCCACGACATCAATGCGTGGTTCGTGCTGCATGCGCAGGCTAGTTGAGAGGAGGCCTCAGACCACACGTCATCATGAAATGCCTGGTAGTGGTGGACAGGGACCGCCCTGCCACACTCGTCCGGGGGCCCTCAGCTGCTTAGCTCTGCCTCCACCACACCCGTTGGGCTGCGCTGCACCCCTCCTGGCCCTGCCGCTCCTCCCTTGAGCCCAATGGAGCCCCCCTCCGCACCCGCACTGCCCAGATGCACGCCGCTGCTCTCAGTCACCTTGTCCTTTCCGTCAGGCTGGGGGCTTGTGGTACCAGGGAGGGGCGCCCCCAGCCATGCGCACGTGGGACCCCCACCCGCCGCACCCGCTGGCAGCAGCTGGCCCGCAGCACCCACCTCCACCCCACACCCAGGCAGGACAGACGCCTCACTCGCCACCGCCTTGACCTCGTGCGTCTGCACGGGCTGGTGGTGTGCGAGCGGCATGGCCTCTGTCCGCTGCGGTGCTTGTGGTGGTGGTGACGCGGTTGCTGCTGGCGCTTGCTGCTGCTGCTGCTGCTGCTGCGTGGTGGTGGCCCCAAGTGCGGCCCCTCCCTGCTCCCCCCCCTGGCCCTGTGACCCAAGGGCTGACCCACCCAGCCCCTGCTGGTGTGGTGCCTGCCAGGCCCCAGGACCAGGCCCTCCCCCTCCTCCTCCTTGCTCCCCTAATGATGGTGCTGAGGTGGGAAGGGCTGCACCACCCCCTGCCCCCACCTCCTCCCGTTGCGCCACCACCTGAGGCCCGTCACTCAGGAACAGGTCACCAGGGTCTGAGGCCATGGGCATGAGCAGGGAGCTAGCCCCTCCCACACCAATCATACCCGCACCACTGGAGCCCCCTCCGGCCCCCACACCTGCACCTCCCTGTCCCTGTCCCTGCCCTCCACCCAGCAGCAGGGACCCCCCCTCATCCAGGCCCAGACCCAGACCCATGCCAGTGTTGCCCCACCCACTGGTGGCGCCCAGCAAAGACATGCCACGGCTCTTGTCCGCCAGGGCAGTGCCCGGCAGCAGCAGCACCTCACTGGGCTGTGTCTGAGGGGCGGCGTCAGGGACAGGTGCAAAGGGAGAGGCCGAGCTGCCACCTTGCACTCCAGGGGCCAGGGACTGCTGCTGCTGCTGCTGCTGTGTGGCGGCGGCAAAGGGCGTGGCGGGTGCAGCCGCACCCCCCTGGTGGTGGTGGTAGTGGTTGGCGGTGGTGGCACTCACGTTGCTGGTCTCTGCCGTCAGCAGCTGCTGTCCCGTGCTGCCCCCACTGACCAGGGGCACCATGCCACCCAGTGGCACTGCTGCTGCTGCAGCTGAGGGCTCTGGTGTGCCACCCTGCACCTGTTGCCTCTTGAGGCTGGGGCCCTCATCACCAGGACCCTCAGCAGGAGCAGGAGCAGCACCGGCAGTGGCACTGGCCGTGCTGGCGTTGCGCTTGTGACCAGCCGCCCCTCCCTTGTTGTTGGTCGGGCTCACACTGGCGCCCGCACCTGCACCCGCACCTGCAGCACCGTTGCTCACAGGGCCCCCCTCACCCACAGGGCTCACGGCCCCACCCCCTGACGTCTGGTGAGGGTGTGAGGGTGGAGGGGGGGTGGAGGAAGCATTGCCCGCAGCGCCATTGCTGCTGTGGTTGTTGGTGTTGGTGTTGCGGCGTCCTGAGCGGTGTGAGCGTGAGTTGTTCTTGTTGGCCGCCCCACCCCCCGCCTTGCCCGTGGGCTCCTTGCTGGGTGCAGCCTCCACCACGGCACCACCCGCCCCCGCCCCGCCCCCACCACCCGCTACAGCCACTGGATCTGCCATGACGCTGCTGCTGGGGGGCACCTGGGAGGAGGAGGACGGCCCTGCTGCGCCCGCCGTGAGCATGGACAGTCCGCCCCCCGCCTGCTGCAGCTGCGCCATGAGCGCGTCAGTGACCCCCCCATTGGTCTTGAGCTGGTTGACCAGCCGCTCGCTGGCCACCAGCATGGCGTTCTGCACGTACTTGAGCAACATGAGTGCCGCGTGGGGCGACAGGCGCCGCTCGCCGCATTGACGCTGCACCTCGGCCATCAGAGGCTCCAGCTGGGGGCGGCCGCGGCCCAGGAAGTGCGCCAGCACCAGCGCTTGCGTGTCCCTCAGCATGAGGCGCAGTGGGGCCTTGGACATGATGCTCTCATACATTGCGCCTTGGCGCTCGGGCAGGGCGGCGCGCCACAGGTCGAAGAAGAGGCCCGTGCGCTCGTGGATGCACGCCTGCGTGATGCATGTGGGGATAGCGTGGCGTACTGTGAGGCATCCTGTGTGCACCGCGTGTCGTGCATGTCGCCAAACGCGGCGACCTGTGCACGCCCCCGCCAGCCCCCCCACTCACGGCCTGCAGGGCGGTGCTGGTCTTGAGCGCGGACCACATGTCCGTGTCGACCACTGCGTCCTTGGCCTGCTGATGGAGCGCGAGGCTGCGAGCAGTCAATCAGAGGGGCAACCATTGCTGGGATGGGTGCGCGCCACATGTTCAGGGACTGTTGGCATCGCGAGGCTGCGAGTCAGCGGCGATTCGACTCGACTGCGAGACTCGAGCATGGGCGAAGAGGAAGGTCCGCAGGGGGGAAGAGATGGCGCGCAGCGAGAGCGGCATTGAGTCGGTCTCACCTGTCTGCACCAGCAGCCGCTGACTGCTGCTCCATCCCCGCGCGTGTGGGGCTCCTTCGCGCCTCGACCGCACGGACCGGCCTCGCAGATGGCGCTGTCGCTGCACGACCAGCTGCCCGCCCGAGACGCGGGGCACTATGAGATCATCGCAGCTTTCGCCGGGGATGAGCGCTGGCCACGCGGGGCAAGCACCTGGCGCAAAGGGAGATTTGGCGCATGGGCGAAAGAACAGGAACACGGAAGCAAGAGGGAGCCAGAGGAGATGTCCATCACCGCAGCTGCTGCTGTTCCTGCTGGCCTTGGTCCACTTGGTCCACATCCCGGAGCGCACGCAACGCAGTGGCCAGGCGCCGGACGCCCTCCTCGAGCGCGTCCGGCTCCAGGTTGGCGAAGTTGAGCCTCAGGAATGGGCACGGCTTGCCACTCTGCACGGCACAACAGCAGTGGCATCACGCGTCAACGACAGCAGCGGGTGAGCAGCGGGTGAGCAGCGGGTGCGCCGCTAGGTTCCACAAACCTAGCGGCGCACCTTGACGGCTCGCAGGTCGGCCCAGCTCATGGCACCTGGCACCACCACCACGCGCGCATCCAGCAGGGCGGCTGCCAGCGTCGCCTCGTCTGGCGCTGCGTGCACGACAACGCACGTTGGGGCGCACAACCTCGTGCTCCCTCCAGCAGCACGGCACACAGGCAGGCGCTGCCGGTACAGAGCCCCTACCTGTGATGGTGCTCTCGGTGGTGGTGCCCTGCGCGTCACGCCCTGGGCAAGGCGCAAACTGCAGCCACATGAACATGCCAGCGCCCGGCACGCCCCTCCAGCTGGCCAGGCCCGCGAGGTGCTTGCTCATGGCCGCCTCCAGCACCCGCGCCTTGCGCTGGTATATGGCACGCAGGCGAGACAGGTAGGAAGACCACCCCGCCGCGCCCCAGCTTGACAGCAGCTCACCCACCATGACCTGCAGCAACGTGGCGGTGGGGCCTCTGGTGAGCTGGAGCCAGTCACACAAACCCCTTGACAGGTCAGCGCTCCCAACAACAACATACACCGCCCTCCCACCAGCGCACCTGGATCATGGGGCTGCAGCCCACGCTGCTGGCCTGCACTGCCAGGGCCATCTTGCTGATGAGGACAGGAGGCCCCGTCACCCAACCAATCCTGAAGCCTGGTCCCAGCACCTGCACGGCATCAGGTGCAGCGCAGCAGGACGCAGGGCGCAGCGCTGTGCTGCTGCACCTTGCCACCAAGGCGTGTGTGCGATTAGGAACCGTGCCAGGCACCTGTTGGCGCACCTTGGCGAGTGTGTCGACCCTAAGCACTCGCCCGTCCACATCCATGGACAGGAAGCTTGGAGGTAGGTGGCGGTGCCAAGCCACGTCAACTGCACTCTCCTCTGCTCCACCCCCCTGGTGCGCTGATGGTGCGTGAGGCTGTGATGTTGAGGGCGCGGCGTGCGGCTCAGGTTGCCAGGAGAGCGGACGGGCAGTGGGAGGCAGGGACGGCGGTTCATCCCCCCAGTGCAGCCAGCAGTACCTGTGTTGTAAGGCGTCAGCGCGTGGGCAATGACGCTGTGCGGTGCTACCGGCCATGCAATTGCGGGCCAGGCACACCGACTTGCCGTCACTCACGCGTCGTCCTCCAGGATGAGCAGGTCGTGCTTGCGGGCCACCTCGTAAAGCCGCCGCTTGCGCGCCGCGCTCATGTTGATGCCAGTGGGGTTGTGGCCGGTGGGGATAAGGTAGAGGAGCCTGGGCGGCTTGCTAGGCAGGGGCACGGTGCCGCCAAACACGGGGTCTTCACCTTGCGACATGTCCTCCTGCTGGTGCTGCTGCCGCTTGTGCACCTGTTCTGTGGCCCCGTTGATCTGCTGCTCCAGGTGGTCAGGGTCCATGCCCTCGCCATCCATCCGCACCTGATGATGGGCACACACAGCAGAGAGGACACACGCGCATGAGAGGGCAGCGTCCCACACACCTGGTAGTGTGCACCTGGTAGCGCCACTCACCGGCAGGAGCCGGGCGCCCTTTGGCATGAACACCACCTCGGTGGCGTGGGCGTACGTGAACTCGTCCACCAGGAGCCAGTCACCAGGGTCCAGCAGCATGGAGCACGCCAGGCTGAGCGCGTGCACGGCCCCGCTGGTGATGGCGCAGTGGAAGGGTGCGGGGGGGCCGTGCGCTTCGGTCATGAGCTCCCTCACCCACTGCAGCAGCTTGGGGTGCCCGGGCCCGAACTGGTACTGCTGCGCTGCCTCCACGAGCGACCTGTCTGTGATGCTCACGCGCTGCGGTGCTGCGTCCTGCTGACGTGGCCCTGCGTCGCCCTCAGGCGCAGGCTGAGGGACTAGATCCAGGTGTAGCGCTGCCAGCGGGAAGGACGCAGGGGGCACGATGCCGACATGCAGCGCCACCACGTCTGGCAGGTCCGCAAACTTGGCCACGAGACCTGTGCGCAGCACGCAGCAGCGAGCAGGACTCGGCAATCCGCGAGGCGCCGTCGTGGCATTCACGAAGAGAAACGAGAGAGCAATCGCACACCGCTCAGGGACGCGCCAGTGAGCCGCCTGGCCTCGGCGCTGAAGAAGCGGGAGGCGTCCCTCTCTGCTCCTGGGCTGTGCTGCTGCGCCATCCTATCTACTGGCGGAGTGAGTCTTCTGTTGCTTGCAGGACACAGCGCGGGCGGGGAAGCCACCATGCGGAGGGCGGCGCGCAAAACACGTGCGCACGAACACGAACCACGAAGGAACAGACAGATAGAGGATGAAGGGGCAGCACACAGAGGAAGGGATTTAGGGACACAAGCTCTCTAGGCAAGCGCTCACAGCACGGCGTCGCGCGAGAGGAGCGAGTTGGGTCCCTGGGTGGCGCGTGCGTTGAGCACTTGGTCCACCTCGGGGCCCGCCTCGTACACGGCGGCGGCGCCCATGCCGCTGCCGATGCACATGCTCACCACGCCAAAGCGCGCGGCGCGGCCGCGGCGCTTCATCTCGTGCAGCAGCGTGGCGGTGGCGCGTGCGCCCGTGGCGCCCAGCGGGTGGCCCAGGGCAATGGCGCCGCCGTTGGGGTTGACCTTGGACTCGTCAATGCCCAGCGTGGTGATGGAGTAAAAGGCCTGCGGCAATCACCAAAGGAGTGTGCTGCTCTCGATGCGCTCCACGTGCTGCTGCATACAGCCTGCTCCCCGGCATACAGCTGCCCTGCTCACCTGGGAGGCGAAAGCCTCGTTGATCTCAAACACGTCAATGTCGTCGACGGTTAGGCCGGCCTTGGCCAGCGCCACGGGGATGGCGGCGGCAGGGCCCACGCCCATGATGGCCGGGTCAACGCCCACCTGCAGGCCACAGGGCGCGCACCACCATCCTCTTGGTGATGATTCTGTGAGGTGGGTCGCGCTGCAATGTGTGCGCCACCGAGCACCACCCCAGTGCTGCACTCACGGCGGCAAAGGAGCGGAAGATGCCGAGGATGGGCAGCTTGCGGCGCATGGCCTCGCCGCGCGTCATGAGCAGCGCCGCCGACGCGCCGTCAGTCACCTGCATAGCGGCAGCAGCACGTGCACGCCCGGCTGGAGGACACGCAGGGCCGCCACGCGCTGGCTCACCGTGACCAGCAGCTGCCACAAGTGCGGCAAGTGGGTGCAAGCTCACCTGCGAGCTGTTGCCCGCCGTGGTGGTGCCGTCGCGCTTGAACACTGCCTTGAGCGTGGACAGGCTCTCTGCCGTGGTGCTGGCGCGGATGCCGTCGTCCTCCGAGATCACCACCTTGGTCTCAGCACCAGTCTTGGGGTCGACAAGCTTGGTGTGCACCGGCACAATCTCCTCCTGCACGACGCACAGGCAGGGCGAGGGTGCATGAGATGTGTGGGGCAAAGCATACCAGCGCACACGTGGTGCCGACGCCCTGTGCAGCCCTCACAGCAAGCACCCCCTGGGTACCTTGAACTTGCCGGCCGCCTGCGCCGCCGCCGCCTTCTTGTGCGAGCGCGCGGCAAACTCATCCTGAGTGCGCCTGTTGACGTTGAACTTGGCAGCCACGTTCTCGCTCGTCACGCCCATGGGCAGCATGCAGCCCTGCAGGAGGCAGCACCAAGGGGCCGGCAGCGTGAGCAGGCACGTCATGTCACGGCGCCTCGTGCCGCAGCCCATGCCGCCCAAACACCAGCGCACGCGTGCAGGGCAAGGCACCAGGCCCTCCATACCTGCGCCTTGGGGAACTGCTCGATGCGTGGGTTGATGCCGCCCTCCCAGGCCATGGGGTTCTGGCTCATGGTCTCCACGCCGCCGGCAAGGCCCACCGTGTAGAAGCCAGCCTTGATGGCCGCTGCCACGTCAGCAATCGCCTGCAGCACGGGAGCAGAGCGTCCGGCAGTGTTTGCAGCCCCTGCAGGTGCACAACCTCGCAAATGTGGGAGCTGTGGGGCACGCACCTGGAGGCCCGACGAGCACTGGCGGTTGACGGTGCGCACGGGCACCACCTCGGGGATGCCGGCGAAGAAAGAGGCGATGCGCGCCTCGTTGGCACGCTGGCTGCTGGGGCCCAGCACGCTGCCAATCACGATGTCGCCGATCGCCTGTGAGCAGGCCAGGCGGCAATATGGTAAGGGTGCGGTTGGCTTGACAACATGTTCACGGATGGACGGCCTTGCTTGGCCTTGCACTCCCTCCTCCTCCCGCACCTGTGGCTCCACGCCGGTCTTGTCCAGCACAGCCTTGAAGACGGTGGCCAACAGGTCCACGGCGTCAGTGTCCTTGAGACCCCCGCGCTTGGCCTGCAGTAGCGACAGTGGACGCAGCCGCATTCACTTAATGAACAGCGCCGCAACATGCGCATGCAAAGAGCGTCGATCGCAGAGCCCCGCACCTTGGTGAGCGGCGTGCGGAGGGAGGCCACAATCACCACGTCGTCCAGCGCGGGCGCGTGCCTCTCGTACGCAGCAGAGTCGCCCACAGAGCACGCCTGCAGGCAACAGAGGCGCCGATGCCAGCAGCACGTCACCTTCACGCTGACGTGAACCTGTCTGCTCCCTTGCGCCGTGCGTGTCGGCGAGCGTGCACGCCTTGCTGCAGCGCGCGCTCACCTGCATGCGCAGCTGCGGCGAGCTCGCTGCAGCCTCCTGCGCACACGCACGCACAGCGTTGGCAGGCTTTGAGGACTGCGCGCTCCTCTGCGCGGCTCTCGGCTCGAATGCGCCCCTCGCTCACCGAAGGGGCGAGCTGCCTGGCGATCAGGCTCAGGCGGCTCATCGCCTGCGTGTTGCTGCTGGGCTGCTCCATCGTGATTGGTTTGTGTGCAGAGTCTGCGCGCAAGGGACTTTGGTAAGGCGAAATGCTGACGGGGCACACGGGAACCAACCGCTCTGGCGGAAGCAAAAGCACACCAAAAGGCACGCCAAACGCTGTGCCAAGTGCTGCAGTGATGTTGTGCAGCCGCCGGGCGAGGCCCTGGACCTGGGCGTGCCTGGCGCACCCGGCTCGGGCGCAGGTGGCGCGCAGCGCAGATTCAAGCTTTTGGCTGCGGCAGTGCAGCTGGGAGCGCCATCAATGGTAGCTTCTGCTTGCTACTGCTGGCCCGCCGCCAAGTCATCGCGTACAACGTAATCATCGCGTACAGCGATGCGGACGTGCGCCAGGTGATCGATTCTCGAGGCCTTGCGTTGCAGTTCAGCACGCACACCAGGCTGGGATGATTCGGCTGCTGGGTGAGGCACGCGCCGTGAGGCGCAGACACCCGCCAGCAGCAAGATGGAGACAAGGCGGCGTGAGCAAGTCTGTCCGTCGGTCATCATCGTCAGTCAGTCGCCTCCACGCACACGTCCACACGCACACACACACACGCCAGGGACACATGACAAGCACACAGAGGAGGGACAGCGGAAGGCGAGGGAGCTGCAGGGCGCGAGCTCCCTTGCGGGCTTGGGGTGAATCATGAAGGCGAGTGGGGGAGAGGCGCACACGTCACCCTCTGCTGTCGTAGACACAGCGGCGATGGCACAATGAGCGCCCATCTACACGCGCCGCACGGGTTATGCGATAACAGAAGCAACAAAAGATGCGCCACTTCTGGTGTTTGGAGAGCTTGACGCAGCTCACACACCAAATGCATGGCTCCACCTGGCATGACTCTGCCGAGCAGTCATACCCGCGCCCTTGTGGACCACACTGCATCGTGTGCGAATCAGCCACACGTTCAGCAGCATGACCACTGGCACCGCAGCAAACCAACAAGTACACAAACAAGATGAAAGCCGGCGGCGGTGGCGGCAAAGCATGTGCCAGGCACACGTCGACCCCATCCGACGTGGGTTTGCAGAAGAAGATTCCAGGGTCAGTGTCAGAGCCGGCAGGTGTCCGAATTTTGCCCAATTTTGTTGGCAACAGCACATTGGCGCTGGGACAGGAGGCGTGATGCGGTGCGACTTCTCAATGCGGCGTGATGTCCTGGTGCTACATGCCCAGGCGTGCTGAAGAGCATGCCACACACGGCAGCACACAGGAAGGAACAGAATGGTGGTGGCATGATGATTACCTGCGCACACTCGCTCCGCACTGCTAAAACTGGCGGGCGGGAGCGGCAAGCAACCAAAGGAGAGGAGAAGGAACAGCAGCAGCGACAAGCCAC